>VYZV01040746.1:1508-14922 GCA_013401275.1 Pandion haliaetus | reverse complement strand
TTATCTCATTATAATAATGCCAGAGGGCCAATGTAAATATCCTTCTGTTCTGTCCAGCAACCCATACTTTAATTTAGTGTAATCAGAAAATAATAACTTCTGTAAAACAGCCTGTCAGGGAGAAATAATAGGGCTGTTAGGCATTTGGCAAAACTCCATTGCATACTGCTGAGATACAATATTCTGGTTTTGCAGGACATTTGTCAAGCCACTCAGTTGTTGTAATGTGCTGGGAAGATCTTCCCATCATCAGATAGCACCTGACAGAAGACTGTGAACAGCCAACTCTTCACAATTTAATGAGCAAACCTGGAGCAGTAATACCAGCAAGAAGGGCATGTAGCGTAGCTCTGATTACCATATTTGCAACCAGTGCTGTACTTACTGTTTTCATACAATGCCATCTTTTTTCCTACTGAGAAATTATTTTTCATGGCATTAACTGTGAATCAAATAGACTCTGTGGAGAAGTAACTTTAAAACATATCTGGATCTTTCAGTTATTTTTTGTATGTATACAGTATAGTATTTTTCCAAGCAGGAATTTACTTCTTTATTTACAGTACTTGAAGAAGCACCACAATAAGCTTTAAAGTGGTTGTTGGAAAAAGGTATGGATTTCTTTTATCTGTGCTGTAGTGACTGGCAGCAGTTCAAGTTGTTGCAGTCAGAGCACTTTTAGCACATCCAGTATACGGACATGTGTAAATGTCTTGCATATGGAGCCCCATGTGTTGAAAAATGTGCTACTCTCTTCTATGCACTCCTGAACACAGTTCTATAGGACCCATAAATAAAAAATGGAGGGGAAGGAAAGTCTTATATTTAAGCTGAATAGAGGAATAACAAGGGGAAAAAAAAATGTATAAATGCAAACAAAAGCTATTCATTTAGTTACATGCAAGGGGCAAATGAATGGAAAAAAGGGGATGATATTTTTTCAAAAGATACTTCAAAACCACTTTAGTAAACCTCTTTTTCAGTGAAAAACTGTTTGAATTGCAAGCTTTCCCAAATGGAACAAGCTTTGACATTTGGGGAGAAAGGAAAAAAGGCGCATCTGTTTTTTGACTTAGGAGGAAAATATTATTCACATCATGTATAATGTTAAGAATTCTGTGAATAAAAAGGAGATCTGTAGTATCAGCCATGTTTTGTTGCTTTTTTTTTTTAATTACTTAAAAGTACATCCCAAAATAGATTCATAAGTGCTGCCGTGAAATATGTGAACCCCGAGGGATGTTAAGTTGTTCTGAGCAGAGTCCAGCCAGAGTAATTCCTGGAATGGTGGGAGCCCTCTGGAGAGCAGATAGCTGGGAGGACAGTGCTGTCGGCTGTCTTTCTCACTGAGATTTTTGTTTTCCAGAGTTGACCCTGTGTTGGATCATTACCTGGAGTAAATCAGCGTTGCTACACCTGATCATAAAATTAGCACTTTACATTAGGTGTAGGAGAAATCTGTGATTTTTTTTTTTTTTTTAAATTATTGTTATTATTTCCAGTGTAAGTTAAGATTTTCAGCTGATTTTAAAATTGGGATAGTTTGTACCTCAGTTGTGTACTCTAGTGCTCTTGAAGATCTGTCTCGTGGAGTGAGCTATCAGGAAGTGTTTCTTTTTCTGCTTGTGACAGAAGAGCAGGAAAAATCACCTCTGTCCATCTCTTTCACCCTGTGCTGAGAACAGCACGGTGTGAGCTCTCTAATCTTACAGCACTGAACTCAGCCCTTGTCTGCTTGCTTAAAGGAGTCCAATATTGGTTGCAGAAATGTAAACTGTTTGTACTTGGTGCTGTTATTCTGGATATCAGCACTGACTGATTTCCAGTTTGGTCAAAGAGCTATAATTACTCTTATGTCAGATGTTATGTTTCAGCTCTCTGGATGGTTAGTATATGAAGAAAACTGAACCCTTGTGTTCCTGAATAGCAGTTTTGGGAGTTGCGTGGGGTGGAGCTTAACACAAATTTTGAGGACTGTAACAGATATGAAAGAAAGTGAAAGTGATCAGTATATGAACACTTATACTGCGAGAAAGTCTAGGTCTTGCAATTCCTTTTGGGAAAAGCAAGCTGGAGCACAGGACAACTCCTGCAGTGCTTGCAGCTTCTTTTGCTGCATGGAATTACATAAATTTCTCTTTCTTGTCATTGGCTTGCTTGGCTTTAGAGTGATCATATTAACAACACCACCCCCACCCCACCCCTCCAGTCTTTTTCTTTACTAAAAGTTACGTAATGGGCTTTGTAATATTGTAAGAGCAGTTGTTCCCACAGAGTCTGCATTCTCTTCTAGCTCTGATGTGTCTCAGTGTAGTATGAGATTGATCTGTATGTAATACAACTGTAGAGATGCTTGTTAGTTAAGTTAGTCCTCGATGGTAAGGGCATTGTTAATCAGGGGATTGATTCTTATCAAGACAGAAAATTTAACTCTGAGGAAAATGTGAAAGATATATTTAAAAGCTTGGCAGGGCTGTTGCAGCTGTGCTGTTTTTCTAGATCTTCAGCTTGTCCTTAATTTAAGAGCATTTGAATGAACTTTCTGTCTATAAATTATTTCATTAGCAGAAAGTTTTTCTGTTTGTGTTTACTGTAAAACTCAGAATACAGGATTTTCCTTGTAGTACTTACAGAAGTCATTCAACTAGACAAGATAGATACTATTGACTTTGCCAATCAGATAAAGTAATACATGTTTCAGTTCACTTATATATGAAATGAATGATTTGTAGTTATTTTTCAGCGCTTTTCATTGAAGAATTTCAAGATTATTTAAATTATTGCTGGAATTTTTCAACTTAGTTATTAGAATTCCACTATCTGCTTATGGGCTGTTTTGAATAAGAAAGAATAAAAATGCACGTGGGGAAGAGTTGTAAAGTATCCATTCAGATTTACTTACAGTAATAAATTCCTCCTACAGAGTCATCTTATAAAGAATATCTGCAATGTTTTTTTATCTCACTAAACTGCCGAATTATAAATAAACACTGCCTGTGGAGTAACATATCCTATGCATTACATTCATGTATGTTATCTTAAAATTATGAATCATTTTAAAACAAGGACAGTCTAATCAATCTTTCAGATGCAGATGCATTATTTATTAGCTTATCATTCTACAGATCATAATGGTCTGTAAATGTAATCTGTTGTATCATTTTTGATCCTTTGTAAATTTTCAGTCTTTAGAAATAAATCGGAGCTTTCTGGAACTGTTGCCTACAGAATAATTAAGTAAATTTACATCTTACTTTCTTAAATGTCTCTAGTTTTGGTTTGATTCCCACCACCCAGCAGAGTTTGCTTGATTCCTGATTATCATCCTAATATCCCTCATCATAGCATTTTAAAGTTTTACTATACAGCATAGCAAAAGAGAAACACTTTTCCAGGACCATACTGCTGTTTCCTTTGTATCTTGCTATCCACATTTTGCTCTTGTATTTGCTACCCCTTGTAATTTTTGCTTTTTGATGAGCCCTTTCTTGCCTTTGTTTTTTCCTTGTAGTTGGAGTTTGGTTAATTCATTCCTGGTGTGAATTTTTGTCTGTGTCCAATACTGGACCAATACTGACACAGCAGTAATGACGGACTTCCCTGGCTTCTGTCTTTAAGGCAGGCACTCTTGCATGGGCCAGCTTTGGTCTTGGTGTGCAGGTCATGTTTTCTCTGTAAGGATGAGGCAGCTCCTGCAGCACGGAGCTTCTTCCCTTTTGGCAAACCTCACACACATGAGTGTAACCCAGCAATGTCAGGCCCCAGGTGTTTTGAAAACAGAGGGCTTAAATGTTCTAGAAAAACACGGGGAAGCATTGAAATAACTGCTACTTTTTCCTTCATCTGTCCTGCTTAGTTTTTCAACCTCTGATCTGTCTTCCTCTGTTTTGGTTTTTTTTTTTTTCTCCTGTCAGTTTATATAGAAAATGTCATCCTTGGTCGTGATGTTATCTGTTTAGAGAGTTCTGGTTTGCTTTTGTTTTGGTTTTAAGTCTCCTGGACTAAATCACCCAACACCAAGGAGACAGTGGAACATTTAGCAATTGGTAAACAAAAAAAAAAAAAAGACTAATTCTGTAAGTAGTTACACCTGGATTCTGAAAAAACTGTTTTCTGTCAGTTATTCTGTTCTCAGCAGACTGTTCACCTCAGGAATATTATATGTGAAAGTTGGAAGCTTTTCAGGAATGTCTGGTGGTAAATAGGAGCCCTACATATGCATATTTTGGGGCACTCAAATGACAATAATGGTATTTCCTACTCTCCCAAAAATCTAGTAGAAATTGTTTCCCTAGCAGCTGATCAAAATAGACACCTTTTGTGATTATGAATCAGTTGATATTCTCCGAAAGCATTACAGTCTCGATCTTTGCCTCTTTCAATTTGTTGATGTGAAAGAGTAAAGGTTTTAAACCTGTATCAGTTTTCAAGGTGCTGTGTAAATCTCTGTATCCTAATTTTTATCTTGTACTTTCCTGGGATTGCTTTATGTTCTTGTTTCAGTTTGCTTTCAGTTGTTACAAACCTCCATCTCGTTTTTCTTCACATGTGCTATCTCTAATTTTGTCACTATTTAATGAATTGGAATTTTAAACAAAATTAATGGATTTTTTTTTTTCCTGTGACTTGTTTTCCCTGGTGTTTTGTCTTTGTAATGTTGCTGCCCCATCATGCCTTATTTACTGGAGTTATTTGAATAATGTACTTTATTTCCATGGTTAGAGCTACCTTCTACTTGCTTAGTTACAAAGCCTTGCTCATGCAAACAGCTTTCTCATTTGGCTTATAAATCTCAGTCAACTGTGAAAAGTTTAGTAACCTTTGGGTATACAAGGGAAGCTTTATGATCCAGTAAAAGCTCTGAACATGACATCTCTTTTAAGTATTGATAGATATTATGGTGTTTGGAAGGTGGCAAAATGGCCAGCTATGCTCTTTTGTAAGTGCGATTGGCGAAGGCACTAGTTTTGAGAACATGCTATGTATTTAACTGAAAAATGATGATTTATGTATTGAGCTGTTGGTATTCTGCTGCATCTAAATCTAGTCTTTATTATAAAGCCAGATTTTTTGAAATATATGTGAAATTACAATCCACTTGAAAATTTGTACTTATTTGAAGACCAACCCTTACTGCTGTTGAAACAAAGATTCTCAGGTGTGAATTCGTTTTCTTATATGAGTACTTTCGCTAATGCAAGCAAGCCCTTTCAGTTTGGTTATTAATGCTTTTGTTCAAATAAAACAAAATAGATAAAATATGAGATATTTAATTTTCTCATAATCCTATAAATAACTTCTTGTATTTCATGTTTAGCTATAGTCTATGTGACATATACAAATGTGAGACCTACAGTCCCTGCTATTATAATGACATATGTATCCTTCCTGGGTACAATAATATAATGGGTTTGATAGTTAATTCTGAGAGAATCTGAACTGAAGGACCTTTGCCAAAATGTGTCTTTCTTCATGGAAGTAGGAGAAAATCAAATAAAAGTTAATGGCAGAGTTTGGTAAGACTGAGACCCATCAGCCACGTTTTTTATTCTCTATAAATTACCAAATGCTTAAATAGTCTTGTGTAACAAAACAAAAATATTTCTCAATGTATAATCTTCAGTGTTTTCTGGAGCTGGGAGTAAAGACTACCATCACTTCCAAACAAAAGTGGGTGTAAAAACCAGTTAGAACTGTGATGTCTTCTTAATTAAGAAGTTAAATGCGCATTTGTGTTGTCCAGCTAAAGTAGGATGCTTTCCAGTTTCAATTTTTTATCTTTGAAAGATTGGAAACCTCAGTATGAGCTTCTCCAAACTTTCTTGTATGTTTATTGTTGCCTTGGCTGCTTTTAAACTGAAGTGTGGGATGTTTTGTGTGACAGAACATTAATCTCCGAGTGTTAAATCGGGTGATACTATGAGATAAGAAGTTAGGAAGGGAGTGACCTTGGGTGAGACTTTAAGTGTGGGTCCCTGCTGGGAGATGCACAGGTTTTGTGATTTGGTCACTGCCTCTCCTGCAGAACAACCCTTGGCACCTTCCCCTAGCAAGTTGCGTTGCAAGGTGGGGAAACACTGCAATTCTCTGTTGGCAGGTTGGTATGAGGTGGTGAATGGATGACCAAGGACACTGTGTGTTCTGAGGCTTCAAGTATCTTTGATTTGATATAGGAAAAAGGAAAAAGTCCACCTGTGCTTCATAAAGACCAGCTTTTTGGCTGTTCTGCACTTCCCTGTGAATGGACAGCTTCCAATAGGAATAGCTGGCCAGTGTGCAAGGTGGGGGAATACGCCTACAGTGACTGGCCAGATAACATCTGTTCATGCTTCCAGGTGGTGATGGTCTCTTTCAGTGTTGACTATGAATTTGAGACCATGTGGGGAAAAAATACAGTCATGTTGTTTGTTATATTCAGGAAAGGGGGAGAAAAAGGATACTTTGCTGCTCTGCACATAATGCTGGCAACTTCACTTTTAAGAGAGAAGTGGGAATTACATAAATAAGCACAGAAGTCACAAGCCCACATTTTGAAGAACACTAACAAGCCCAAGGATCTCATGATCTTCTGCATAATTAGTGCAAGTTTTGGGGCAAAACCAGGTTTGAATTTCCCACTAGGTGAAAATCCTCTTTACCCCATCTCTCAATAAAACCTATGGAAGAGATGGCAAGATTCAACTGGTTGGTTTGTTTGTTTGTTTTCCTAGTGATAGTGTTAGGTTTTTTCCTGGTAATAGTATAAGAGATTACATGAGTTTCACGTTTTCTACCTTATCCAAAGGATTTGGGATTGAATATATAATTAGAGTTGAACTGCGTAATTTCTTAGGAATGACAAAACTAAAGTCCAGATCTGACTATGGCACCAATAAATGCCTGCCACACGTATTTTTATTTTGCTACTTGATTGTCTAATCGTGTTCTGAAAAACACTGAGAAGATGCCTCAGTAAAAGGAGACATCTTTGCTTTGAGCACTAAAGTAATATCAGGTAAGATTTTGCTCAGATAGTTTTTTGGGGTTTTTTTTTAAAGATAATTTATGAACCTCACTGAGTGAAAAATTGGCTAGATTAATCTGAAAGGACTTTCTTATGAGATTTCTAGTTGTTCCTGGTGTGAAATAGAAACGAAATGCTATAAACAATATGTCTATTCCATCCTACATATTTATGTTAGCTGCAAGTCAGAAGTTTGTGCATGGAATTTACACCCTTGACTGAGGAGGGATTAATATAGTAGTTCCATAGTCCTTGGCCTATGAAAGTGCAATATCATTTATTTATTAAAAAAAAAAACCCAAAACCCAAAAAGAAACCAAAAGGGGTGGGAAGGAGGAAGCTCTGTTTGGTCACATACCCGTGATCACACCCACGCCTTTTTGGCCTGCAAATAATCCCCCTTTCCTCCTCCCTCCCTCAGCTCTGACACCAAGGCATGCTCATGAGAAATGAAACGCCATGTGGACCTGATCTGTAGCTACCCTTGCCCCATTTCTTAATCGTAAGTTTTAATGATGTGTGTGAAAGTGCTGTTTTTGAAACTGATTTCCTCCCTGCCCTGTATCCATTTATGTGAAGTTAACTTTACTAAGAAATTGTCTGTCTGAGCAATACGTAGTTTGAAGATCAACTTATTTGTGATTTTTTTTTTTTTGTGCATTTCTTTACATTTGAAGATCAATATTTAGTGATATGTGTATCCAGTGAAGGATAAAAGATGTATAAGAATTGCAAGGGCTGTGATAAGATCTTAATAAATCGTTGTGTATGCAAATTGATGACAAGGGATTAAGTGTTCTTGCTGACTTGAGGGTCAGCATTCAACAGAAAAAAATTTTTAGAAACTTTATATATTTTAACTGTTTGATGCACAGAATTTGAAATTATTTGTCCAATTTTGCTCTAAAACCACACTACTGAAAGTGTAAGGACATCTTTTCTTATTGTCACTTGGCTCATCTACAGAGTCAGGAATTAAGAATGACAGTAGAAAATTCCACATAGTTCCAGATGATGACATGTTAGCCTTGCGCTAAACTGATTCACAGGCATGGCTGATTGATGTAGGAACCCAATGAGCCCTAAAGGGGTTCTTCTTTTACTAAGAAGTAATAGAAAAGGAAAAAAGTTGGCATTCCCTTTCTTCCTTCAGACTTATAAATCAAAGCTCTTTGCAAAGAAACACTACATGGATGTTTATAGTGTCTGGTAAATGTAATGTAACAGGAAGCTTTTTGTACATTCCTATCATGACAGAATGAAGTTTATCTTAATGTCTGCATCTGATAGGTACATTTTTACTAAAGTGCTTCTTGGAATCGGAGATGCATCTGTGTACAGGGGCGCTTTCAACTTCTCAAATACTACCTTTTCTTACCTCTGTTCACTGAAAACAATGCATGTAAGTGTGGAGTATATCTTAGGATAATTGTATCCCATAACTGAAGTGAAAAACTTTGTCTGTCAAGTAAATGATGCTATGTTATAGCCATCCTTTGCTGGGCCCACACACATATATGTTGCCAGAACAGCCCCACCACACCCATAATATTCCTTAGTAAGATGAAGGAATTTCTTTGCCATTTGTTTTTATTATGTTCTTTTAGGCTTTCACAACACTCAGATGGCTGAGCTTTGTAGAAGATAAATCATCTTGCAGATATGCATTCCCCAAATAAATAAGCAAATCAATGATTAATTAAAAAATATTTGTTGTGAAGGGCTTTCTTTAAAAAATTAAATGGTAGCATATATATACACACTGCTGCTCCATTTCAGCTGCTTATATGCATCATTCAACATGGTTTTGCTCCATATTTTTAACAGAAAACACAGCTTTCTTTTCTGAAAATTTGCTGGAGCAAAAAGCTTTTAAGTAGAATAGCAGAAAAATAAAAGGACAAAACTTGTTTCTACAATATTATCAGTGGGGTGAAGGAAAGAAGCTTATGGGAAGGAGGGGTCTGGACTATTATGCATACAACTTTATGAATCTGTCAAAATGAAAGTAGTAAATAAAGTTACTATATTTGAGTCATTGAAATAACTGGGGATTTAGATAATCTTACAGAAGGGAAGAAGAATCCTCTGTTAGGAACGGATTCCTGGAAGCTGGTTTTCTTTGAAAAAGAGTTTATACCACTGTGGGTGCATTTTTAATTTTTATATTTTTTTTTAAACAAATGAAGTAAACTGTATATTGATGCTTGTAAAACTATTGTGGAATATTTTACTAGCTGTGAATTATCGCTTCACTTCATAGCGCGATTAACACTTTAACTGTAGACTAATTAAAATGCCAATCAGCTCTGAAAAGAAGCAAAATAGCATCTTTGATTTGTGAGTGTGAAGTCTAAATGATGGAGCACATCAGACACCCTGGGCTCCGCACAACTGGGGTGTGCAGCCTCCCCACAACTTCACGTAGATGCTTGTAGTTGGAGGATGGCCTGTCTCTGATGGGTTGGTGTGTGCTGAGCGGCATCTTGCACTAAAAAAAAAACAAGATTGGGGGTTAGGGGAGCTGTACAAGGACCTATATTGGCTTCGAAGGCTTTAGCCATGTGTTTTGTGCATGAAGTTGTATACTTGGCAGAGTAAAATATTGCTAGTATTTTCCCACTGGGCCCAAACTGTAGAGATTTGAAAATACTGGGTAGAAGAGGCCATGAATGNGAATTTTTTTTTTTTTTTTTTTTTTCTCTTCAGTGAATAAGATTTAGGCTGTGGTCTGAATACAAGGTTCTGTTATTTCAGACAGAAAAAAATATTTTGGTAACTTCATGACATCAGATTGCCAAAATGAGTTTTTCTTAAAACAGTTCCTGATGTTTTTTAATCTTTCGGAAAGTGATTATTGGTCAATCTGTTTGTTCTTATGAAAGATTTTTATAAGGTCAGATATTGTGATACTATCTATCCATTTCTTGTTTTCACTGATCATGTAAATGAAAAGATACGAGTGCTGGCTTCTCCAGTTGAAGCCCATTGACTTCAATGGGAGCAGCACTGGGCCTCAGCCATTAACAGTGGGTTTTAAAGCTAGACGCTGGGATGCCGGGTAGATTTTATTGCTCTTGAGAGACACAATGTTCTTTGTTATTCTTAGCCTCAGACTGTTGCTAAAGCTGAATGTTGCCCACAGTTGCCTGTTGTTTACCTTTTGAGTTGTGAAGTCGGCTATGCCTCTAGGGTACCAGGCAACGGCTGGTAGATTTATGGGACTTTTGTGTGAATGTCCTCTTCTGGTCTTGAAGACTGTTTTGAGATTGCATGTCTGCACATATTAGATTTTCATTCTGTGGGGTGATCTACCCATAGCCTTCTAAAAAGTAATTTATAACACAAAGAATAATTTTGGTCTTTAACAAGACTTTTCTTGTTAAAAGTATGTCTTAAATCTTATGGCACTGTTATAATTCAGGTCAAGTAATTAGGTTACTATTTTTGTTTTCATTACTTCCTTTAGGTCTAGAGCCGAGTTCATGACATACAGTAACACTTTTATGTAACCGACTGATAGCATAATTAATTTTTAATAACTTTGTATTTAAAAACTAGCTATTACCAGAGACTGAAAGAAATCACATCTGCTGTGGTAAATGTTTCCTCTCTGTACTATTGCTGTGGTTTCTGTTAGGGTGACACTATTCCATTTAATGCTAACAAAGTATTGTGGTTTCTTAGTATTGTGCTGCAGACAGGACCCTCTTGGATGAACAAGAACGCAGATTTTGTAGAGTCTGGACTTGCCCTTTTCCTAGTAGTGTTACATAGCACTGAACTGTTCCTCCTGAAGTTTGTTGTGTACGCAGCTATGAATTAACACCTTTCAAATGGGTACTTGATACAGGAAAAGTAGTAAGCTAGATTGCATCATGTTTTCTTAATTGGATTAGATAAAAATGAATGTGACTTGGCAGAAAAGCTGCCTTCTTGAAACAAGGATATCCATTAGTTATACGATTCATCCACACACCCACCTCCGCAAATGCCAAGGAGACACATCTTTCAATGTCCTCATCTTAAAGTTATACAAGTCACTGTGATTGGCTGTCATTAATCTTATAACTTGCTTTCTTTCAAAATAATATTTATGACTTGAAAAAATAAATTCTAGATGCCTATCTATTTCACATTTCCAAATGTCAGCATAGTGGTCCAGTATTAGAAGTAGGTTGTCTGTGTAAAATGTGACCAATTCATGACATTATTATTTGATGCACTTAATTTCATAAGCGCATCAAAATGGCCATATAGAATCAGCCAACTGTCTGTCTAGTGCTGATGTGCTGCCTCTGTGGCCAGAAGAGGAGGCTTTGTAAAAGAAAGTGAGAACATGGCTAGTGTATGGTGTCTGCCAGCTTCTGCCTCTGGTTTAGACGCTTCGTTATCAAATTGAGCAATGAAACTGCTCCCTCACAATGCGCAGTTCAGGGTACCGCTTAAAAATTTGCTATCAGTAACAGAGTTGCACAATTTCAACTGATTTTCATCTGAGAAAAATATTAACAAAACAAGACCTGGATAAATAACGACTGTGTGTAATCAGATATATGCCCTAATGAAAAATCTGCACTTTTATTCAATATTTGTTATTATCAGAAAAGTCAGGTAGAAATTTGTTCAGGACTGACTGCATAAATTGAGCATGTTTGGTATTTAAATAGCCCTTGTAGGTCCTATTGATATTAAATAGTCCTTGTTTCAAAATTTATGTGGTCATCACTGAATTTCTGGGAAGACTGCATCTCTGTGCCAAGGTTGTAATTCAGACATTTACTTAAATGAATTAAGTGAGGCAAATGAAAAAAGTAATAGAAGAAAAATTAAGGATCATATTTCAATCTGAATTTCAAGAAGAGTTTTTTTTTTTTAAATTCTGTGTGTAATATTAGCAAGATTGAAGCTGTGAGTGTTTGATGTGTGGAAGCACATTTCAATATATTTAGCTCTTCAAATGTATCATTTTACCTCCGTGAGCAAGTGGAATGATGGAAATCTCTATTTTTATTTGTATTAATGTACTTTTAGGTTTATGTTTCATATTATTAAAGTACACCCAGACATGTCAGGGATTACTGGACTCTGTCGTCCTAGAAAAGTGAGATATGTGCTATCTGGTTGTAGGTGAAGTGGTTATTTAACTGCACTGTGATAATAGATGGTTACTATAGGTTGTAGCTATATACAACAGAACTGGATTCTGCAATGCCATAGACAGTTGTATCTAGCTTAACTGAAGTTTTCATGTGACAAAACCCCCACATGTTCTGTGTTTTAAATTGGGTTAGAAGGCAGAGTGAATTGTGAATTGATACTTTTCTACAAAGGGCTTAGCTGACATAATAAGCAATTAAGCCTTACGATTATTGCAGTAAACTTCATGGCAGATGATGTGTTAGGTGGGGTGCAAGTGGTTATGTGGCCTTTACTCTTGTTTGGTGCAAATACAAAATTATTTCTGAGAAGTGGTATTCAAGTAGTTAACAAATAGTAGAATACTGCATCTGTTTCTGGGGGCAACATCCTCAAGAGATATGAGGAACTGGACAATGTCTGGAGAAGAGCTAGAATTAAAGATTTGCAGGCTGGACAAATGTTATTGTGTTGAGGGGTATCGGAGTCAATCCTTAAGCTTTTTAAAGGACAATGGTGCAAAGCAGTGAGTTTTTCCTAGAAAGAGAAAAGCAACATTAAAAGACACTTTAAATCACGTGGAGAAATTCAGAATGATGCTTGGAAGCTGGAGCATGAAAAATGCAACTGAGAATAAAGGAAGAGGTTCTTGTTTTAAAACAACAAATGAGAACACTGCAGTTTTTCATAGAAACCAGCAAGCAGTGAGAATGGCAGACACTTGCTTTATGTCTTCAGACAGTATGCATTGCTTTGAGACATACACCAGCAACAAACACAAACAACTCTAGCAGAACAATAGGATAAGACGTTATTACCCGTAGGTAACTTCTATGAATCCAAGGTACAGAGAAGCTGAGAATCAGGCCTAGTGATTGTGGTAACTACTGTAAATTTGTATTAGCTTAAATGAGGACATGTCACAGGTAGTTGGGAGAATCAATCCTTCACTCTCTAAGCATATATATTCTTAAACAGATTAAACCAAAGAATGTCTTTTCGAGTATTAATTAGCACAATATAAACAATAGCTGGCAGAGTACTTACTCTATGGGGAAAAGATGCAATATTTTTCAATACTTTAAACAGTCCAGTAAAAAGAATTCTGTTTCTGTAAGGAGTTCTTGTAGGAAATCATTACAAGCAATAAACAGCTCTTTTTCTCCATATAGTTGACTAGTTAAGTATTACTCTGAGGGAGACTTTAAAGGACTCCAAGCTCATATGTGATGTGTATAGGAGTACAGATGTAAAGCTAAGGGAACCACAGTC
>VYZV01040732.1:275800-296682 GCA_013401275.1 Pandion haliaetus | reverse complement strand
AGACCTTTAATATCATCGAGTCCAACCATAATTAGGTTGTTTCTCACTACGCCTTTTCAAGTTGTGCCAAACGTTGCCTCCATTGGATTTCTCGATATCCAGGCAAGGGTAGCTCAGCATTACCAGGTAACGACATGGCTCTGAAAATGGGCTCCAGGAGCCCCTAAGCTGAGGTTTGGCTGTGTAGAGCCACTGGAAAAACTCAGGCCCATCCTAAGTTTCATGTTGTTGGTTTCCAGACCAAAGAAATGTCCATTTCCTCTATGCCAACATCACAAATTCAGTCTGCAGGGAAGAAGGGGATTTAGCCTCCTCTGTACCCATCCCACCATTGATACATATTTTTGAAAGCAAAACTGAACTTCCAGTTAAAGCCTGTCCAACAGCAGTTACAACTCTGTTCTCACCTACGGAATACTAGTTAATGAAAATACCAGATTTTGGTGGTATGGCCAATAATAACTTTTTTTTTTTTTTTTTGCATTAAAAGTGAGGAAGTTGGATCTGACATCACTAGTGATTCACAAATATCTAGTAGCAAGGAGGGAGTGGCAATTTAAAGTGGCCATCAAGCCAAGGATTTTGCAAAATCAGTCAGGTTATATTTAAAAAAAAAACCCCAACCTTATATTTTGCTTGCTTTCATAATGTCTTTGAATTGTGGACGTTTCTTGACAGCTTCTTAAGCTATATGATATAATTTCAGACAATTAGAGAGCTGGTCAAAGGAAAAAGATTGATTTTAGAATGATTTTCTGAAGGTTATACATCTATTTGTGTTCCGTACTGGGACAAAGTCACAACCTTGTAATTCTGTTACGTGAAAATGTTTGAATCAAAATGTCAGTTTTCAAATTGAGAAAGGAAGTGTTTTGATTCCTTTTTCTCATCCTTGTTTTCCTTCTGAAATTGGCATGGAACCTCTTTAAAATGTCATTGGAATGAATGCTTCTCTGCAAAACATTTTAGACTTACCAAAAACCAGTCTGACCTACTTTAATCTACATGGCTATTTCTCTGTTCAAAAATCCTGTTAAAGAAGAGGCTCATTTTATAATCACTGTTTACATTTTCTGATTTGTGACTAGTTTTTTCCTCTCATTCTTTCCAGATTTGTGCCTGAAGGTGCAAAAACTGAGTCCTCCACGCTTTGGGAGAAACACAAACACACAATGAAATCATAGTCCCATTGCAGTCAGTGGCAAATCCATGCTTCATTAGATCACAAATTTCAGCAGTAATGGTATCCCAAAGGGCATTAAATCTTTGGTCCATTATTTGTATTTGATTGGTGTCCTGAGCTCATCCGGCAGATTATTTTACCTTACCTTCTCTTATAGCATAGCAGCTCAATAAGACCTTGTTTCTTTCTTAGTAATGAACTACTTTGCAGTGTGCCAAGCTGCAACTTTTTCCTTTCAGACACACTACCTGGGGGAAGAACGTCTACATAAGAGTTAAAATTTTGATTTATCCATCCGTCAGTGTCATTACTGGAAGAGGGACTTTTTCAGGTTCTCTGCTTATGACTGAGATGGAAAGGAGTGAGCATGACAGGAGCCTTAAGTAACGAATAAGCGAACTAGAGCAATTCAGTTGCACAAAAAAGCAAGAAAAGAATAATACCCATGTGCCAGCTCTACCTTTCGCCTCTGGCTTTGTCAGTCCTTTCTGGTTCCACTGATTGCAGAAAGCACTCCCCTGAGCACGCGGAGGTGATACTCAATTGTTTCAAACTGAAGTTATGGGAAACCATTTGGGTTTATGTTTTAATTATGAAGACACATATAATTTTAAAGCTGTTTCTATTGCTTATGTATTTCTGCTTGGTCATTATCTTCCTAGCTTCAAAATAATACATTTAATTGGATGAAATTGTTACTCTGGCCAGATGTGCATGTGATATATTTTTATGTGTCTGTGGTACTCCTAAAGATAAATAGAAAAGTACCCAGGGTTGGGAAAATTCTCCTAGCTAGACTATTTTCAGTAGGCTTCAGTTTTTCCTTAGAAAACTGTTGGGACACTGAGAGCATTTTGCATATGTTCACATTTATCTCCATCTGAAGTACTGCTTTAAAGGACTGGCATAGCCTTTCCAATAATTTCTTCACTCTCTGGCTCTTTACCTGCATGCTGTGGCCCTCCATTGGCAGTACTGGAAAACACTCAACCTCTTTTCCTAATATCTGGCTCTCAATACTCAGAGAAACTACGGCTTAAACTTTTTTGTGGTTAAATTCCTCTTTTCACATGCAAGGATTAAGCTTTGTAAAGTCAAAATTGGAAAGAGGAGCAGGTTGCCACGTGTACGGTGACTGTGGATATTGTCATGTCACTGATGGGCACATATAATACATTTGAATCAAACCACCCGCTTTGCAACACTCGGAGAAAAGAGGCCAGCGTCTGAAAACCAGGATGCCCATCCAGCAGCACCACAGTTCATAAAGTGTGCCCACCCTGCAGTGATGGGTAGCTAACATATTACGCTGAGGCTGTGTAACTCACTTCTCGTTATAAGCAGCAGCAGGTAGTTTAAAGCTACCTCACATTTGCTCATGACACAGCCAAAAACCTAGTGACTGCAAAGTAGCCGTACCTCTAGTGGGATCCTGGTCAGAAATGTGTGAGGAAGTGCAATCCCATTGCCTGTACAATATAGGTTAATAAACTACAGGTTAACACCTGTCCTACACAAGTTGTTAATGCCTATACCTGTACTAACTCTTCTGCGGGGAGTAAATTGTCAAGTCCTTATTCTGATTACATTTGGTTCTTACTGGAGCCTTTAAAGCTTTTGACTCTAAGGGTGGGGTAAGGGCAGCCCCAGCTCTCCCCGTTTCCAACCAAGCACTTCTTTTTTTCTCCATCAGTGCAAAACCTCAGCTTATTAGGAAGGTTTCTCTTGCAGCAGTGTCTGAATGTACAAATTTGCTCACAATCACAGCTGGAGTGGCTTATAGGGGAGACAGGTCATGCTGGGATCTTTTACTTTGGCACCAATTAAATTCGTCTGTGAAAGCAGAGGAGGAAATATGAGTTTGCGGTTTAAAGTCAATAGAAGCTGCAGAGTACAGAGCAACTTGTCTTTTTGTATGCTGTTCTTTGTAGATACAATATTGTTAAGAAGTCAAACTCATGCCTGGGCTAGGGCTTAGTTGCCTATCTGTACTGTCAAATCTGTCCAACTAAGAGAAAATCACCTGAAAATATGGCCCAAAAATACATTGAAGAAAGTGATATCAGGGTAAGCCATGGCAAGTCTTTGTAATGATCAAACTGGATTATGTGATGTTTTAAAACAATAAAATGAGATGTACTTCATGGGCTTTTTAAACCTTGCTGCTTAAGGTAATTCAGAGAACATACTGGATGTCTGTGAGCCTTGGCATAATGACCCTTGAAACTTCCAAAAAATGTTAGAAATACAATAATACAGAAATACTAATGAGCTGGTGGAGAACTTGCTAAAGAATTTAGCTATTCAGGACATAAGCTTTCTTAGGGCTTTTGTAACATGTCCTGAAACTTTAATTATAAAACATGACATTGGAATCAGTATGGACTCAGAACAGCTAATCTATTAAAATTTTTACTCAGAGTTAATAGATGGTGAAGCCTGGGTTATCATTACCCTTCCTTCTGCCCACAAGAACAGGTAAAATTTGCCACCTTTGACTGTGGTTTTGCTTTGACTTCTTAGGCTCATTCTAAACCTCAAGAAAAGCTAAAAATTTAGTTGCAGCTGAAGACAAGAACGCCATCAAGTCAGATCTAAAATAAAAGCTTAAGTTCTTTTGCGTGATTGACAAATTGTGATATTGTACTAGATTATGCTAGTTACCACTTAATTTTCTGCAGTGACGTGGAAAAATGTGATTTTGTTTTAAATAGCTTTGGTACCAAATTAGTGACTAGGTTCAGATCAAGAGAAGGAATCTGACTATTCATCTGAATTTTTCACAGAAATTGGCCTTGTTTGCTTTTTACTGTTAGCAAATGTTGCTTCAAGAGAAAGTACAGACAGTGCCATACATAGTCGAGTGGCATTTTGGCTGGATTAGATTTTGGTTAGTTCAGACTTTTTCTGCCACGGAGTGTGAATGTGAGGCGTGAGCTCACATGTGTGATATTTACACCACCTGAAGTTAGAATTAGTGGATATTTGCTCTAGAAGTAGTTCCCAGTGGAAAATTGACAGAACAATGTATGACTCATTTGATCAATCACAGCTAGCCAATACAACTAAAACAATAAATATTGAGCACTTCATAGAATAGCTCGTGATGCATCTGGAGATAATCTCCGTCCTAGCTAATTGTTTGGATAATTGTGTTGTGTAATTGTTTTGGATAATTATCTGAGTAACGAACATATTTAGAGAAACTGTGGTCTTCTCTTACTGTACAATGAACACAGAAGTTACCAATTAATATGATAATCTATTGGTTTTGGTCAGTGAGTCATTTATTTTAAATGGCAGTGGAGGTAAGGAGTGCTAATTCTCTTTTTGAATTAAACTGCTGTAGCAAATTCGGTGCGCAGGCACTCGCATTTGAACCCCTGCTGCCCTGTTTTCCGTTTTCTTTACCTTTAATTTTCCATGGAGGAGTTTAAGGCAAATGGACAGTTGTGCTTTACGGTTAAATGGCAGTGCAATCTCTGCGGTAATGTCAGCTTTATAGAGGCATGTGCTCAGCAGAGGTCCAGACTTTGTGCTTCGTCTCTCCTTTGTGTGAGGATTTTGATTTTGCTGTAATTGTTTTGGAATTAGATTGTGCTGTGGAATGAGTCATCTCCACAGACCATAGACCATGGGCATCTGTGGTTTCTTTTCTCAAATAATAGCCTCACTGCCTTTTTTAGCTTGTACTGATCATTGCTGTGGGGTGACAAGAGGTAAAGTAGCGGTGTGGTGCTGCTGCCCTGGAGGAGAAAAGGAGGAGGTAAAGCTAGAAGCCCCTGTTCTGAGGCATATACCAAGGTCGCTCCAGAGCTCTGCACAGTCCAGTTTACTGGGTTAAAATCGAAGTCAGTGGAAGCTCAGCTGAGTAAAAATAAACACAGGAAAAAGCAATAGGGTTGACTTTGAAAAAGCCTTCAAAGTTTAGTCTAAAATCTCTCTCTGCCATGTATAAAAATGAATGTATAAGAAGCGTCAAGGAAAGTAGCTGGGCAACTGTCCTGGTTTCGCACAGCTTAGAAGACACGGTGTCTAACATTCTCCAATTTACTAGCAGTGGGGAGGCTTCTCTGCAGTGGTTCAGCTGAAGTGGATGCGTTTTCTGGCATTACGAAGCCCACTGGTGCGTGGTTTGCGGGGTCCACACTAGTCAACACCGCTTGGTTAATTTGAAATAAAAAAGCATTGTTCATCGGCCGCCAAGAGTACAACCCAAATCACTTGTTCACAGGAATCTTTTCTGTGGCTCTTCAAGCGATGTGCTCGTACCGGGGGCAGGTGGGCAGCGAGGACACGAGTGCGAGAGGGGGAGACGCTCTCCTCTCCGTGCGGACTCAGCAGCTACAGGTGTAAGGCCAGCCAGGCTGGAGTCATGTCCGCTCCCTCCCGCCTCCGTGGTCTCTCCTCGCCTCTGTACAACACTGAACGGAAAACCTTGCCCGACTCTCGCAAGCTGCCTGGCGCTGACATCCCTTTGCTGTGCGTTGCCCTCCATCAGCAGAAGCTCCTGGTGCTGCAACAGCTGGCGGTTCATGGAAATCTCCATCTTGGGGTGCAAGGAGCAGGATATATCCTGCCTTGGCTTAAGAGGATGGGACATGGGGGCACATCTGCTGCCTTCCCCCTTGCCCTGCGCCAGGGATGGTACCCGCCCGGCACTAAAGTGACTGATGCTCAAAGAAGGTAGCACCCTCCGGCTGCTACCTCCTGCATGAAACATGCAGTGCTGCTGTTCCACGGGCACAGTGCTGGGTTTTGTCACCTAACAGTGTCGCTGAGGTCCCCTGTTGCTGCGCAGCGCAGTGGCACACCACCTTGCACTGCCAAGTCACAGCGTGAGTTAGCTGGGTATACGCGTACCTAGAGGCTTGGCTTGTTTCGATGGTAACTGTTTTCTGGCTTAGTACAAAAACTAAGAAAAGGCAATCTTACGGCACCGTGTATGCTGAAGCATTAAATACAACCATTTTTTCCAGTAATATGAATAACAAAATTACTATTGCCACGTATTTATTTACTGTTCTTTATGCTCTCTGAACAGCTAAGTTTTTCCAGAAGAAAAGGTTTTAACAGAGAAGGTAATCTAAGCATTGTGAGAAATAATTATATTCTCCTGTGTTACTGCTAAACTAAGCAGGTTTTAATTGTGTTTGGTTCTTTTAAATTTGCAATGTATTGAGAGTATTGATTCCCTCTTTTTGTAGGTATATATTTGTATGTGGGTATTGTTATACCCACCCAGTAGAAGTTTAGCTGCTAAACAAGCTAAAATCAACCTGTGAATTCGTGGAAGCTTAATACATTTACAATTTAATTCAGTTAATATGCACTCGGAGTCCCTTGTGCTTTGATCCCTGCTGACATCATCCGTTTCTAAAAGCAGGGCAGTTGACTGAGCTATTGATGAATGATGGGCACAGTGGGACATCTGAGGAATTATATATAAAAATCCCTACTCTAGTTGCTGGCTCAGTTCTTAACAGGGTTGTTACACATCTCAGAAACTGAATAAAATTTTGAACCAATGGAGGCCTGTTAATGCTTGAGCCAAGGAAAAAAGCCGAGGAAACACAACTACCAGAATGGAAATCAAGACAGTAAGGTACCAACAAGCTTTCTAGTGCATATTTTAGAGGAAAATGTGAGTATCCAGGGATGTGAAGGAGGAATGCTGAGAGAAAGGAGACTGTCCATGTAATGCCTATTTAAAAATATCTGGCATTCACATAATGTAACTATAACTGAAGTACACTACCCTCTGTAATACTGCTTTGGACATTGCTCCAAGGTACTAGGAAAACATGGAAAATTATTGGACAGAAGGCACAGGGACCAGTGTTCTGGCCTTTCTCCTGAAAGCGGAAGGTCCTTTTCTGCTGGTCACCTTTCCAGCCACTCTTCCCCAAGCCTGTAGCGTTGCATGGGGTTGTTGTGACCCAAGCGTGAGACCCGGCACTTGGCCTTGTTGAACCTCATACAATTGACTTCAGCCCAACGATCCAGCCTGTCCGGATCCCTCTGTAGAGCCTTCCTACCCTCCAGCAGATCAACCCTCCCTCCCAACTTAGTGTTACCCACTACCTTACTTGAGGGTGCACTCGCTCCCCTCTTCCAGACCATTGATAAAGATATTAAAGAGAACTGGCCCCAGTACGGAGCCCTGGGGAACAGTACTTGTGACCTGCCGCCAACTGGATTTATCTCCATTCACAAGCTAAACAAGTATGGCTGTGTGTCCACACGATAGCTGGTTCAGAGGGAGCCAGTGCCTCTGGAAATGCTCCAGGTGACAACTAAAAGCTGGTGGTTACCAAAAGGGCTGAGAGGCTTTGACAAAAGTGGCTTTCTTCAAGTTCCAGAGAACTGGTACTGAATGCCCAAAGACGACAGCTCCCTTCTTCTTCTTCCCCTGAGGAAGACAAATCATGTGCTTGACCCTTCCCCTCCTTGCAAAAAGTACACAGAAAAATAATTGGATTGACAGTGTGGTACTCCTTCCTTCCTGTGCTGATAGGATAATATGAAACCCTCAGAAGCATTCTGATAACATTTAGTAAAGCTAATTTAATAGTCATTGGATTCTTGAAAGTTCTCATTAGGATGCTAAAAGCAAGTATCTGTAATATGACTATGGTCAGCTTCACAGTGGAGCATGGGGAAATGATGTTAAAGCTGCCTGTTCTTCATACAAACAAGACTGTATTTATTTAGCTTCTTAGTGACTTAATGCAAACATATTTGGAAGGGTTGCACTGGGGGAAAGAAGAGGGAGAGAGAAAAAATGTTCATATTGTTTTCTTTGCCAGAAATCTAATGGTATATGTGCAGCTGTATATATTGTCAGTCATATACTAGGCCTGATCAAAAGGTATTGTACTCCCTCTAGCTTAAATTCAGCTGCTTTATGTTGTGCTGCTGGTATTGTTCCAGTTCATCGTATGCTTAAATGACTCGTGGTGCATGCATTCTGGTATTTAACATAATATATTTTCCTCTTTTTAAATTAGTCTGCAGTGTATGATGTGAAGTACAATTCACAATTAGCATTTCAGCACTATTAAATCCAGCTTGAAGTGTTTTGATGGAAACAGAAATCTGTTTTATTCTTCAGATTTCCCTAAACAAAGCAAATGTATCAATAGCTAATAGCATATATTATACGGTATTAATTGGTGTCTTTCAAATACAATAATACTTAAGAATTGCTCTTTCATAAGCCACTAGCAGTCAAAGAACCCAGTCTCACCTCTTCCAACAGTATTGAATTATAGCAGGTTTGATTTGCATTTGGCTTATCCCCATCACTTCTGTCCAGTGCCAAAACGTGGGGCCACATCTCTGTCTGGAGGTGCTTGGTCATAACTTACAACAATCAGGAGACAGAAAACTAAGTCGACTGACTGACGTGGTGCCGGATTGTTTTTGTGAGATAGGCAGAGCTGTTGGCATGACCATGTTTATTGTGAAGCCCTTCTATGTTTGGCATTTAAAGTGATGATCTCTGTCAAGACCTCAGGGGCAGAAGAAACCCCAGCTGCAAGAGCTGAAGAGGAAGCTAACAGTGCACATAAACGTTTTAAATGGATGCAAACTGTGTTGAAAAAAGGAGGCATGCCTCTGAAAAATACTACAAATAGAAAGAATGGAAGAGGCACATGCAATAGAAAAACAAAAGAAAAATGAAGCAGAGGGAGGGTCAGGTGAAACAGTGAGGAAGAAGAAAAGAGCAATGATCTGACAGACCATCCCTCAAAAGCAACATGGAAGTCGGGTGGAGGGGACACTAGGCGGTCATCAAATGAAGGACAGGGGTTAGCAGGACATTGTTCTCCCTCATTAGCACCACCGTGTGCAGTGATGTTAGTGCAGCAATATGTCTGAGCAGTAGTGCCAACAGGACTGTCTGATGATCACACATCCCATATAGAAAGTCCTTCTCCCATCTAAGATTGACTGTGCATACACAGTAGGTGTGACGCCTTGTGGAAATTTTGGACTAACCAAGCCTATGTGGATGTCCTGGTAGAATTTTCAAAGTATGAAATCCTAGTATATCTTTTTGTCATCTGCTGAGGAAAAATATGGGACATAACAGGCAGACTGCAGGCTATTCAGTTGAGCTGTGTCTGCCATCTGGACTGGGGGTTCTTTGCTCGAAGCCAAGTCCCTCTCTACCTGTGATGTTTCTGATGGTTTCAATCAAACAGTGCTTAAAACTGTGTTGATGGAGTTTTCATCACCCTCCAGAAAAATTTATTCCGCTGGCTTAACCAGCACCAAAAACTTCTCAAAGCCCTTTGCTGCAATCTAAACTCTTAGTATTTCATCTGATTCATAGAGAATGTATTTTCTTTTGTGCCTTGCAAGCATTCTTCTCCAGATTAAACAATTCCAATCCTTTCAATTTTTCTTCAGAGATCAAATCACTTTGACCTTACTCAGCATTCTCCTCTGGGTTCTCTTTTGCTAGTCTACATCTTTCTTGAAAGGTGATACCCAACACCCGACACATCAGACCTGCTGAGACACCATGGCTGGTGAAAAAAGTGGGAAAGAGGATTATTTCATACCTCTTAGAGATTATATTCCTATTGGTATATCCCAGTATAAGGAGCACTCATTTCCACAGCAGTAGGCCATTGTTGCGTACATCCCCTGGATCTTTTCCAGCATGGCTGCTGCCATGGTTTGTTGTTTCCCATGTGTCCTGGTTTCAGCTGGGATAGAGTTAATTTTCTTCCTAGTAGCTGGTACAGTGCTATGTTTTTGAGCTAGGTATGAGAAGAATGCAGATAACGCACTGATGTTTTCAGTTATTGCTAAGTAATGTTCAGTCTAAAGTCAAGGTTTTTCAGCCTTTGATGCCCAGCCAGCAAGAAAGCTGCAGGGGAACAAGAAGCTGGGAGGGAACACGGTCAGGGCAGCTGACCCAAAGTGGCCAACGGAGTATTCCATACCATGTGACGTTTTAGGAACTGAGACGGGCGCGTCGCCGCTCGGGGGCTTCCGGGTGCGTCGGTCGGCGGGTGGTGAGCGATTGCGTTGTGCATCACTTGTATTTTCCAACCCTTTTATTATTGCTGTTATCATTTCATTAGTGTTATCATTATCATTATTAGTTTCTTCTTTTCTCTTCTATTAAACCGTTCTTATCTCAACCCATGAGTTTTAGTTCTTTTCCCGATTTTTCTCCCCCATCCCACTGGGTGTGGGGGGGAAGTGGGTGAGTGGCTGCGTGGTGCTTAGCTGCTGGCTGGGGTTAAACAACGACACCATGTTGTATTTGTGTACGCTAATCTAGAGCTAAAATTTACACTTATTGAGTTGCATTTTTCCACACTGTTTCTCCAGTTTGTCAAGAATGTCTTGCATTTTAGTGTCTCCCAGTGTTTGCAGTCCTGCACATCCCGTTGTCATCTAACAAAGCATGACCTCTGTTACAATGCTTGGGTTATCAAGAAAATGTTGAATGTATAAGGCCCCAGTAGTACTGGCCAGTGTGGAACCCTACTTGGAATTGAATTCACTTGCTTCGAGATGTCTCTGAACCAGTGAACCAGAGCAAACCAAAGGGGAGAGAGAGAAGATTCACTTTTGATCTAACTAAAGCAATAATGTAGTTGCATGCAAAGAAAATTGTAAGATAAGGAAGGAGGTAAGACTAAAGTGGAAATTATTGTCTAAGTGGTAGGATGTAGTTTTGTTTTCCAGTAGTTTTAGCAGCAAAAAGAGCTTGTGACTCCATCCTCTGTCTTTTCCTCATTTTTTTTTCATTTTGTCCTTATAATTCCTTTTGACTATAATGTTCCATGTTTCCTATCAAGCAGTTCAGCCAGAAGGAATTGGCAGACTTAGAGATTCCATAACAAAATCTTTTTCCTAGCTCTAACTTTCAACTAATTATTGACAAGCCCTGAATAGGATCTTCCGATCTTCAAATGATCATGAGGGTCTTTGCATATTAAGAATTGAAATTTCTGCAGATAAAATGCAATAAGAGAGCTCATTTTATCCATTTATGAGATTGACTTGGAGCCAGAATTCAGTAAAAAGACAACACGAGACATGAGTTACCACAATTAGTATGACAATTAAAACCCTGTGATGACTCAAACATAAAGTATCAGAAGCAGCTACCACAGCCTTGAAGCAGAGAAAAGATCAAATTGCTCAGAAGGCACATAATAAACTAAAATTGATGTCATTGCCTGGAAGAGCTGGGTATACTAAGTGGTATATGAACAAAGAGTGAATATTCTTTATCTGCATTCTGTAAGTCACAGATCACAATGTGCTGCAGTTCAGAACATCTTTGATGTATATAGGCTCCCTACTCTTCCCCTACTTGATTTTGCTTTAGATCCAACCCCTTCAGAGGATTCTTGTAGTTTGTGTCATGTATTATGGATGCTTTCCTCTTAATGGCTAAAGCCTGTGTCTAGCTCCCTGTGGACTGGGGAACCTCCAAGGATCTGGCAGAGGAAAGAATTTGCCCTCTCTGTTCGATGATTGTACGGTCTGATACACTGAGAGGCGTATGAAAACTCTCAGTTTAAAAATAATTGTTTGCTAGTAGTAGTAAATGATATTGATTTACTAATAGCAGCATAAATAGGATGAGGCAGTTCTGTATGTCTCAAAACCAGAAATATGTCAACAAATTGAAAAGCAACCAACCAGAAAACTTGCGTTACTGTTCCAGTCACCTTGTCCTTCCACCCTTATGCTTCTTCTGGTAATGTCCTGTGAAGCTTTTCTTCCTTGTCCCTCTCCTGCAGAGTCAGATAGCCTTTTGGGTAGGATCTCTCTGAAGTACTCTGAGCCTTCAAAAAATCAGGTGCTTTCGTCCATGCTAATGCTTTGGCCTCCATCTATCACTGCAGAGCGAGAGTGGCACCTCTGCAGAGCAATTTAGAGGCACATAAGATGAAGGAATTGCTGCCTGGAGGTGCGTGTGGCTTTCCCATCCCCTTCTCCAGGTCAGGAGAGACTAGGTCTGTCCTTGCTACATGCCTCCAATCTCCACCTCACCCTGCAAGCTGTTCACCTTTCTGTGTTCAGTAGCTCTCAGCATTCATGCTAGCTGATTCTGAGATCCAAAGCTCGAGATCCAAAGCCTTTTCACTTTTAAAGGCTGCTGAATGATTGCATAATCCTCATGCTGAAAAACAGGAGGGAAAAAAACACCAAAGAAGTTATACCCCTCGTATGGCAAGTCTTGCACATCTGACGATATATGTATACAGCATAGTAAACAATATATGCAAAGTAAGAATAAAAAAACTAAAGTATAAAATGTATTCCCTCAGCTCTGAGGCTGCATTTCATTTGGGGCATTAATTTTCTGGAATTATCTGAGCTGACACACTGTCATTTGCAAAATGGCTTGGCTATTACAGTAATTTCAGTGCAGAGAGGCATTAGTCTGTCTCGTAATCTGCATACTCTGTGTGTGTGAGCATTACAGAGCTCGTAGGTGAATAGGGGTGCTATTAAATATTCTTTCTGATATAAATCAAATAAAAATTAAAACCTGAGGTAAGAGCGTTTCTTTGCCTGAGCACTCCAGGTCTCAGGGGCTGAGTGCCTCCGGTTATGTTGTCTCATGCTGGAACCTGGTTTGGGAAAACTTCATCTCCTCACTTAACACTTTTTTTGCCTCCTAGAGGAGGCATCCTACTGACCAGTAGGCATCAAGCATGTTTTATATCCGTCCTCCAAAGCAGCAACGTTGTCAGGCTTTGTCCCAGAGCAGGCAAAGAAAAACTTGCTCGTAGCGAATCCTTTGGACTTAACGTCTTTGCCCCCAGCAGAAACCTCCAGTCCATTCTCCTTCGCTTCCTCACCTGTGACCTCCTGTATCGTGATACTAAACTACGTACTGTCTGACAGCTCTGACTGCTCCAAGCAGTGTTTTATGAGGGTCTGCGGTACGACCATTTCCTTCGTCTCACTGGATTGCAGTTCTTAATATCGGGTGGGTAACTGCGCATAATACAGCGCATAATAAATATTCTAATTTTGAGATTTATCAGCTTCGTCACTCATTTTTTTGGACTTATTCTTAGTGTTTGGACTAATTGTGCATGTATGAATAAAGGCTAAGTGGATGGTTTTATTTTTTGAGCCATTGCTTGGTTTAATCCCCTGCTGAAAGGGATATCTTTTTTCCTGTTTTTGCTGGTTGATACAAAACTGAGCATAACCAGGGACTCTGCAGAATTTAGTTCCTCAAACTGATTTCTCTGTCTGCAAGATACAAAATACCTTGCCCGTTTTTTCTTCCTGTTTTGCCTGTTTTATAATGGTCACACTTGAAGTCTTGGTGCATACGCTGACTTTTTCCTTCCCGTAGTGTACTGCTGCAATAGCCTCTGACTAAGAGCATCTTTTTTGTTCACCTTATAGCATATTTGTGTGAGTGTTCCTTCATTGCTTCCACTTCTTGATGACTTCTTAAGTGCATTCGTTGCCTTCCTCTTTCTCTATCTGCTACCCTTGACATTTAACGCTCTTCATTCTGTCATACTATCTTATCTGCTTAGTGGGTTTTCAGTGTATACAGTGTACAGGAAACACAGTTTGCACTTAATTTCTGGCTTGCCTCTAGTATCTACACTTTTAACAATCTGTCAGCTCCAACAAGTTGGTTTTTGCCCATGTGGCTTTTGGGTTGATTTGGTTCTGATTAAATTCTCAACCCTTTAAAAGTTGTATTACGGACTGATAACACAGTCACATTATTTTCTCAGTTGTGGAAGTAAGAACTGGAGAGTTTTCTGAAATAAGTGTTTCTCATTGGAAAAAGCTTTCTGTTTATAAATAGTAAAATGTTGTGTAAAACATCACTTCCAATGAAATCTAATTAGGGAAAAATGGTGAAAATGTCTTTTTCGCTCTTATCCATAATGAAATGTTGTGGTTTCTCATGTAAAAATACTTCTCATTTTCACAGTCTATAGTCTAACTGAACATAAGATTAAGTCAAAATATGAACAAAAATATTCATCTTTTTGAAGTGGAACATTTAATTTATCCAATAATTTTTGGTTTATTAAATTTCCTCACAAAATAAAATTCAACTTTTCCTTTTGTCCCTATTCATAATGAAAACAAATCCAATGTTCTCCAGTAGAACAGAAAGGCTGTGTTCAGACCAGCACATACTGATTTTATTTGCTTAGTGTTGTAGCTTAATTTTATCTGTCAAGCTACATGGAGTAGATTCAACATAAAAATGGACAGTGTTTTTAGATATATATATCAGCACTCGGAAGGAGGGAGAAATTCTGCCCATAGCTGTAGTCTTCTGGGTTAGTACCCCCTGAGTTTGTGGTTAGCTCAGTGCCTTCAGTGTATTGAAAGTCACTTGGATGATTTTTTTCCTGCTCATTATGTTCAACCTACCGCTTCTTTTATTTATGTTTTCATAGTTTACATAGCTGCATGAAAGACAATTTTTATTCAACTTTCAGTTATTTTTCTGTAACTGATTATGGAAAGCAATTTATAGGTGATCATACCAAATTTCCATTTAAATTAAGTATTTGCTATCTCCTTGGTGAAAAAGAAATTAACAATGGAAGGAGAGATGTGATGAGAACCAGAGAAGGTAATGTGCAGCTTGACAAAACCCACTGATTTTTGGAGACGTAGTTAAAAACTGCAGTATTTGGAGGGTCTGAAAATGGAAGAAAAAGGTTTCTATTTGGTGCAGTAGATGAATGTGTCTTCCATTCTTAGTAATTCAAGGCCTGGCCCATTGAAACCATTTTTTTAAGCCTATGTATTGCAGTAGGGGGGCAGTCAGCTATGACGTTATGGGAGATGTTATGACATGTCAGAAAGAAACTGGGGCTCTTAGTGATGCATTGCCCAACGTTTGTTTTCACGGTTTCCTACTTTTCAATTTTACATATCCACTTGAAATTTTCATCTTCATTTTCATGTAAGTCTTGCTTCTAATAAAGGATTCAAGACTTTCAGTGGAAAGTAGGTATCTAGTTCTGGCCAAAATAAAGCTGACATCAAAATCACTATCTCTCTTCCCTGCTCTTGGAGTTTACTTGGAATACTAGAAAGTCAGATATCAGTCAAATGGAATGAACGCAGATGACCATGAATCTAATAAAGGAAAAAATATAAGCCGTTCACTGGAAAGATGTAAACCTAGCTTTGAGATAGGATTGCCCTTGAAAGAACAGTCCTGTGTGGTAAGCTCTGAACCAAAAGACCTGTTATAGCTTTTGTTTTCACTGCTACTTTCCAAAACTATTATTGTTTTACACATTGGGAGCCTAGTGCTGCCATTCAAATCACTGCACCAGAGCCTGTGCCTTCTACACCTCCATACTCCTGGTACAATTATGAATCCCCCATTTTACTTCTCTTGAAGACGTCTTGTGCATTTCCACCAGAACCCACAGTTCGGTGGAATTCAAGGTTTAGTTGTTTTGGCATTTGTCATTAGCTAGGCAAATTGAAAACCCTCCTTATAAGGCATAGACTTATCAAAGATTTTGCTAAAGTTCATCCTTATAAAACACCATCTATTAAGATAAAGTCACTTAATCTCTCCAGGCTATTTCCCACTGCTTTTAGCATGAACGTTCTTAGACTGAGGCCTGGAAAATGAATGTGCAAACTGAAACAAGAATATTTGTCTTCAGCTTTTGCTTTGTCTTTGTATTAAAACCCTTTGGTGGTGCCCTTCATGAAGCTATCTGGGGAGACATTCTTTTTCTCCCTGTTTTTTTTCTCATTAACATCTTCAGTTATGAAAACTGCTAGTTCCCAGAGTGCATGTTTTTTTTTTAAAGACAGAGTGGCACTGGGATAACTGGAAGCCATTGGTAATGAAGTATCTGGTGAACTCTGGCCACACTGCAATTGCATGGCTGTGCAAAGTGTTGATTGACAGGAAAATAATGCTTGCTAAAGGATAGTCTGGTCTTCAAAGAGAATTATGTTTACTCGGATAAACATGATTTTCAGAATCAAGAGCAATCAAAAGCCTTTCATTTTGAACATTTATTGTGGAGATATTCTTTACGGTTATTATTCCATTGTATATTTTGTTAAACAGTTGGTGTCTAACAAATGACATTCTCTGTCTTGCTCTCTTGTTTTCATGCCTAGACATTTAATACAGGCCTTGCATCATAGATTTCAAAAAATCTGCCATTGTTCTGACAGAAATCATATTTTATGGGAGAAAATAGCTATGACTTGACTGCAAAGAACAAGGAATGAGGCAGTTGTGAACACACAATGCTGCCTTCTTTGTAACCTGCACCATTAAAACCTGTTCCCGGAAAGATAGTTCATGACTTTTTGCTTAGATTCCTTCAGCAGTGAAGAAATTCATCAGCTTCTGTGCAAAGATTTAGCCACTCCAGTACTTGTTGACTCAGTGATGCCATTTGCATATTTTGCCATTCAGGAGCACAGGATGACATTTTTCTTCTGGTGAAGCAGTATAGATTTTCTCCCCTCTTGATATTATCCTTAGCCTAGTATTCATCAGGCGTCTTCTCTGTGGGGTTCTCCAAATCCTTTGGTCATGTCCTCAGTGGCCCCACCGAAGTTTTAGCAACCATAATTTCTCTAAACCCACAAGTTCAATGCCAACGTGAAAACTCACATGTCAGTTCTTACCTTCCTGGCTCGGCGTTTCTCTGCATCCCTAGCCAAATTTGTTCAAGATCAGAGTGTGGAAAAGTTACACACTTGAAAGAGACTGTTCTTAAACAGGTTATATTTTTCTCTAATTTTTGAAATTTAGGAAGACAAAAGGAGCTGCAGAATTTCCTCTAAATAGTGTTGGGATCTGACAAGGAAAGAACCAGCATCCTGGGAAAGGATATAGGAAATTTGTTACATTTATACATGCATTGACTATTTTACTCCTCAGGAACTTTGCATGGTGAAATTGTAAAAAGAGTGCCTAGTTAGAGACGCAGCACCGTAGGAAGTAGCAAACACAATGTAAAAACATAAATTACAAGGTTTCTTCTGTGTTTTTTTGTTTTCTTTTCTTTCTTAAAGAAGTGAGAAAGTACTTTAAAATATTATGCTTCATTTCAGACTTTGCTAGGGCATCGGCAGAGAGGCAACAAATGGAAGGCCAGCCTAACCCTTTGGTTAGAGGAAGGTGTCAGTTTGTGTGCTTTCACACATCTGTGGACTGTGTAGCAAACTACAGGCCTTGAAGGAAGAAATGAAGAATCCTTGAAAAATTTGAAACCCCTGTTTTTAAACTCTAGCTAGTAATGTTGGTGTTTGGTTACGTCTCTACTGGTGCAATCTCTCCTGATGCATCTCTAGTGTTACAGGGCAGATGGTGGCTGCAACTTGTCCATCTTTCCTAGACCTATGGTGGACCTCATACTGATAAAGCAGAGCACCCTATGAGATTATGAAATTAGTAAGAATGGAAACCACTTGGGAATGTGGTTTGAGACAAACCGCAGGCACTGTTAGGCTGTCCAATAGGACACTGCAGAGTAGATACAATTTGTACTGCGTAAGTGTGTACCTACACATACCTATACATATGCTTTCACACTACCAAAGTACTGAATTCACTTTAATCTAGAATATATTTTACTGATGCCTTTTATATATATACACCTAAGAAATGCTTTCCTGAGAGCCGAGCCCAATTCTAAAGTAATTCAGCTTGTCTTATTTATTGGAGCTGCACTTTGAGTTGAATTGGCTATAGACAAATTTTTCTGGAACGGAAGTATTTTCCTTGTAATTCTGCAACAGTTTTCCAGTAGATAGTGATCTCTTTTTTGACTTTTTGCTCTCTTTCACGTGTGTTGTTATTTATCAGTACTGCACTGCATAAATATTTTACGTTTTTCTGTTTCTGACTGTGTTGTTCTTTGCTTATTGTTAGCCAGAATTTACTATCAGGAGCAGACAGCAGAAACTTACTTTTGGTGCCATCGTTAATATAATATTGAGAGGCTCAAGATCTACTGCTGATCTCTATCACAACCCCTTATAAATTATTTCCCTCTTAAAATTCACTTCCTTTCTTTGGCCAGTTTGCAGGCTAGTGAGCCAACTTTTCACTTATTTCATGTTTCTGCACTTTAACCTTTGAGGAAGTACTTGGCTAAATGCTTTTTGAAGATGTAAGTACTTCACTTTATTTTTGCCGAATCCTGTAGGACTGAAAAGTCTGCAGAGCAAGTCAGGCTGTTTTTAACCTTTTAATAGTTTTTATTTATATTTATGTATAGATGCTTTTCTCAAACAAAAATAAAATATTTAAGGACTTATGTATCTATCACTACCAAAACTAAACTTGGATTAAATATCAGGATTAATTCTTGGGCCAAGAAAACCTCGTGGAGACAAAAAAAGCTCAAACTTCGCATTTCTTCTGCAGAAAAAGAAGGGGAAGAACACAGCCAAGGTGCAGAGGAGGCCACAGCCAGGTTTTGCTGGAGAGGCAGCGTGATGCCCGGCACCTGCTGCTGGGCCAAGGCTGCGGGTCCCCGGTGCCGAGCAGTGGAATGTTTAATGGAAGCAGTGGGCACAGGGGCACAGCCCCACCGGGAGTGACATGCTGGTTGCAGTGCAAGTTCAGGGGGTGTTTTCTTCTTAGCCTGTGTGGAGCGACTTCCAGTAGCTGTGATTTCTAGTGACAGGTTTCCAAACAGCGGGGAGACAAAGTCAGGACGCTTTTTATGCAGAGCTGATGAATTTGATGGGTGATTTTCTGTGGTAGGCACTCCTTGCGGCTGTGGCAGACTACAGACCCCTTTTGGAGGGCAGGTCTGGCTCTGCTGCCTCTTCCTGCCTTGTCTGGAGCTCAAACGGTGCAAGGCAATAGCACAGAGCAAAGAAGAATGGGAGGCTGGTGGGTTTGAGGGGGAGGCGTGCTCGTCCCCGAACTGTGTTAAAGAGCTCTGGGATATGAAGAGCTCAATGGTAGTCACAGCTTTTAAGTTACCTCTGATACATTTAAAATCCTGTTAATCTAAACCTGATGTTATTTACGAATGAATATCTTTGATCCTAAGCCTACCTGAGGCCCATCTCGCCCGTTTCCCCAAGGGCCAGGCATCAGCCCGGCAGACTAACGATCAAGCTGGAGAGAGAGCTGCCGTTTTGCAGCTGGGGAGAAAGATGATGTGACAAGGCCGGGCCATGCTCCCCAAAGCCTAGAGGTGGTAGGACTGTTACCGTCACCAGTCCAGGTGCTGCTGTCCAAGCCTGACCATGCAGGAGTTGCAATGGGCTAACAAATCACCCCCATGCTTAATGTTAGGCCCATGCTTCCCGTTGCTATTCTGAAATGTAAACACGTGCCAAAGGCATGTGCTTCCTTGTACTCATGAACTGGGCTCCAGCTTCTGGATATAAATGTTTTGCACAGTGCTGTCAGTGTGTGAGCCATCTGAAAATTATTTTGTCCTGGATCCATCAATTTTGGTCTGAAAGAGATGCTCTAATACCTACCTGTCAGTCCCCTGCTCAGAGCATCCTAACTCTCAGTCATATTTGTCCCTTAATATAGTTTCCTTTCCCATGATAGGTCTGGTATTTTTTTTTCACCACAGTCTGTATGTGAGCATGATGAAAGGAAGGATGGGAGAGGATGGATGCAAAGGCTCTGCCACTTTTTCTGTGAGGGATCTTGTCATCCACACGGCCGTACCTCTGTAACACAGCTTGGAATATGTCCAGCTTCATTTTCATGTGATACATACTTTCCTATATTCTCTGTGTCACAGCTTGCTCTTTGGAGGGATATTTGCTCCCAGTAAGGACACTTTTGTCTGAAATTGGGGGATGCAATTGCTAAAACAGCTGCACAGCTTGACCCACTGGGAACTGAACTGCAGTCCTCGGCAGCACTTCCCGAGGACACTGCCACAGTCTCAGCTTGTCGGTTTTAACCAGGTCTTTGCTCTGGAAACCAGTGTGACTTGACTTCTGAAGAGATGTTGGAGGTTTTTGGAATGACTTATCTTTCTGGAAACAAACTATGTCCCACCTTCCCTGAAAACATCCTAATTCAGCTCTTTTGGTGAAGGATCATGGACACGGTGGCTACCAAAGTGCGTGTCTGAAGTTTTTTCAGTGCCTTGCATCCCTAGACAGAACTGGAGGGATGGCAGTGGAGGGAGGGCAGTTGGGAGGGAGAAGGGGAAGTAGGTAGACAAGAGAAAACTGAGATTGAATAAAAGTACCGGTATCTTAAGGGGATGATTTAAAAGATTTAAAATTTTGTTGAATCTCATGGAACAATAGGGATTCTGAAAAGAAATGATAAATCACTATGTTTTCATTAGTTGCTGTTGGTCCCACTGGCTTTTGTTGAAAGTAAATATTCGTAGTTAATTTTGGTACAGCCCCAAAACAGTATCTTACAGCAAAGCATTGTTCTTATTACAAATTTTAGAGTGTTTATGAAAACGAATCAATTAGTCAGCTAGCAGAATTGAATTTCAAATGTGAAATGAGCTACCCACGTTAGGTATAGCAATGCATAGAAATTATGTGCACTCTGCCATATATTACACAGGCGTTCAATGCTGAAATGCTATTCATTGCGTTTGGAAGATTTGAAACTCCTTTAATTTGCATACTTTGAAAGATGGCTGTCGCGTCCCAAAGTTGGAGCGACTCAGGTTTGTGGATTTCCTTTGTCAGAATTAAGGTGAACCGACAC
>VYZV01040732.1:239843-260308 GCA_013401275.1 Pandion haliaetus | reverse complement strand
CCCCCCCCCCTTCTTTGTGGAAAATTTCTCTCACAACTGCTCAGGCAGTGTGCTTGCCCACTGCGTTGTCTTTACATTTGAACATGTTTATTTACAGCAACACGATTTTTAAAAGCACCCACAACAAACAACATCATACTCCCCAGGCAAATGCGTATGATGGGCTAGAATCTCCATTTGTCTGTGCTGTGCATGCTCATTTAGATTATGGTAAAGTGGGTATAAAACACTACTGGAACACAATGCAAATGATGTATGCCTCTTTGCAATGAGATAAACGATTATATGTGGTATTAGAGCTGTAATTTTATGCTTGTTAGTCATCCAATTTTGATTAAGGGATCATTTATTTTAAGAATAAATCTGCATCACTGTTCAGGCTTTCTCTTTCTACATCAAGTTGTATGTAAAAGAGCAGGACAAAAAGCAACCCAAGACTAGGAGGACCGTTGGGACTGATGCAGTGGAAAGAGCACAGCACAGAGCTGAACACTCCTCTTCCCAGTAGAAGAGGTACAAAAAGGAATCGTTGGTTTCTGGCTTCAAAGGTAATTTGGGTTTAAGGGTACTTGGGCCCTCAGGGTAAACACTGGGAATTTCCACATTGCTCATAAAAAGCTAAAACTGACACAGAATGTTCTCCTTCCAAACACCAAAACCTTTTCAGATTAATTCCACAGTTGTACATATTGTGGGGTTTTTGATAGCTCCTCAAGTATTTCTACAGTTTCATACAACACAGATACTCTTGAACCATGTCAAAATCAAATGAGAGAGGAGGGAGAGCTTTTAGCCAGGGTCCTATGGGAAAGAGATGTAAATTTTTACTGCTACCTCCTAAATCTCTCTTGTGCAAGTGTTATGAGTAAAACCAGGAAATTTTGTTTTTTCCTTTCTCTGTAATTGAGTTGAGGTAATTCAGAGGAGTAATTATCCCTTCTACAGGTAGGAGGGGTGACTCAATGCCAGAAAGAAGCAGTTCTAGGTGTACTATGAGTAGAGGAGTGTGAACATGAGTGCCATATTCATTGCTATTTGGTGTGGAGGCATTCTTGGTGGACGCTGGCAGACGTGACTGTCCTTGAACGCTGATAAGAAGGAAGCGCAGCAGTAAGTTGGACGGGAGCCCGAGTCGAAGAAAGAACTAAGTAAGAAGTTGAGGGAGTTAACAGCAACACATGGACTTTATTAGTCAGCCAATTAAATGTTTAGCTAGGGCTCGTGGACATCATCCTTTAACGTGAGCTTGTATGTGCACCAGAAAAAAAGCCTTCTTTAAGTACGTCTGAATTTAAAGCTTTGGTTCAAACATTTGGGGAATGAAGGGTCTCGAAATACAAGCCATCAGCTAAACTTCCTTTATATTGTGTCTTAAGCAATCTCTTTGCTCCTCTTACCTATAGGCCAGCAAAACAGGGTGCGAAATTCTTGCCCTGGCTCGCAAAGGAAATAGTCTGCCATACTTCAGATATTTTAAATCATCTGTCATTTGAAGTAGGATGCAACTTTGCGATAAACCTATAGTGGTTTTAAATTCCCAGAACTGTTGCAGAGGGTCAGCCCACGGGCAGGGGAGATGCACACCAAGCCCCGTGCTGCTGTGGCTGCCCTGCAGATGAGGAGCCCGGCTGGAGAGCGAGCTCAGAGCTGGCTTGGGCGGCTTCTGCAAGCAAGACTCAAGCCTTCGACAGCGGGATACGCTGCTGGAAGATGTGGTTTCTCGCTGAAAGGGAGCGGGGTCCCCTGCCACCTACTTAGTGCTTGCAGGTTGCTGGGAGATTTAGAATGTCAGAGTTTTCAGTCCTGGCAGAGTGAGTTAATATATATTTAAACCTGTATTAGCCGGGATGTATTTCATATCATGGTTTTCTTTTCCTCTAGTTGTTGTCACTGTTTCAGTGAGCCTGCAGGGCACATTTTCCTGAAAGACAGATATGCCTTTTCATGTAACACCCCATTAAGTAAAGCCCTTCAGCAAGGACAAAGAGCCTCAGAAGATCATCTCCTGGTATAGGAAGTTTACAGACTGAAACAGAAAGCCGGCTGTTTCATTAAAAAAGAAAATAAAAATCCAAAAGTTCCCGGTTAATCTGCTGATCGCTGTGAAATGTTCTATTTGTTTCCGTTTGATATTTCCCAAGAAAGCTGCTGCTGCTTCTTTTTTAACCTCTTTATAATGCCTTTGTCAATACCTTTCAAGCATCTGTTTTTGTGTCAAGTTTGCATACTTCAGATATATGTAAACGACAAGGGTGTTGGAAAAGAAAAGGGGATCCAGGCTGCTGTAGATGTGCAAGGCTCTGAGAGCTGCAAAATTAGTGAGCTGCAGGTGTGGGATAGTTGTGCTGAGCCGGATTGTGCCTCCAGCTGTGGAAATTGGGGGAAATATGCACGCAGCTGGAGTGTGCACACAATAGTGTGGGATGTCAGGTAAATCTTCTCTAGAGAATGGCAATTTGGGGTCAAAAGTGCCGTCTTGGTGCTGTGGAGTGGTTTTGTGAGCCTTGGCTCTCGGCTTGCATATGTGGATTAGTAAAGGGCAGCAGAAGCAGTCAAAAAAGGCGTGACTGACAGGTTCAATGTATTGCATGGCTGCAGAGCTATTCAAATCAAATTGTACATGTGGAGCTGGTGGCCATGGGATCGGTATCTTCCTGATGGATGTGTTCCATGTTCTTAGCTTCAGATCAGCTGTTTAAGCTTTTTTCTCATTTTTTTCTCTGCCTGCCGAAGTGCTCCTGTCTGCTGTTCACAACTTCAGTAGAATTTATTTCTTTCCACCTACCACAGGAAATTTGACTGAGAAAGATGAGATGCAAATATTATGCAGGGTTGACCTTTTCATTTACAGGGTAACTAATTAGCTTGACAAGTAACACGTTTAGTAAAATACGTATATGTCATTAGATAATCCTGCCTTCCTCTTTATGCTTGCTCCCTAAAATACATCTTACTTTTGTTGTAATTAGCTGCAGGCTTGCTATTGACTTCAATACAAGCAGGACTACAGACTCCTACCAAATGCAAAGTAACTTTATACTCAGTCTCTGAGCAGCAACCTCATAGTTTAGTTGTACTTTGGCACCCTTGTAGTGCTGACTGTCTACCTTTTCCAGTTCTGCTTCCTCTTTGCTGTAGGACAGAACGCAACGTCTGCTGTTAATATGGAAAACAGTAAAATGTAAACATTTTTTAAGTAAACTTTAGGGAAAGGTAGAAATTTCTGAGGTGGCCTAAACTCAAGGGGAAGTCTGGACATGACTTTAAGGTGAACCTGTGCAACTGGCTGGACAGCTTTCTTTAGGTAAGCTATGTGATGGTATTTATGCATAGACTGCTATGCTGAGATCTGCACTGTAGCTGGAATTTATATCGTTCCTTCACCGCTCAGCAGCTAAGCAAAGAAAAAGATGATCGTGTTCATTAATTACTGTGGGTGGCATCCTGGTATTCAAAGGGCCTGAGGAGAGGTAGTTGTGTCCTTCATCGAAGGCAGGGGACAGCAGAGGTAGTTATGTAGATGCAAGGGGTCAAAAGAAATGGCCAAGAATTTGACCCCGGTCTTCTGGGCAAGAGAAAGAGGCTGGCCCTGTGGAAAACACAAAGCCCAGCCCAGATTGCCTTTGGGAGTCATTTATGGCCATGAACAGATGTTCTCAACCACAGCGAACCTTGAATTCCGCATGGGCTTGGGTCTGATGTAGGATGATTAGCATTCCCTAGGTCTGGATTGCAGCGTCTGGTTTTTGGTGCCACCTCACAGTATGGTGTGGCAACAGAGATGAATGGTACCCTGCTGCAAATGGTAAGCAGTGATACTTTGCAATTCTAATGAACCCATCCTGTGCTCTTCAGTGTCCTTTAAACCCTGACAATGAGCAAGAGTAAAGAAGGGGGAAAAGTCTTACTAGATGGGAGGTAAGGGGGAAGCAGAGCCTGTGACTGCCTGCAGCAAAGAGTGCACATTAATTTCATACTGATATTTTGAATTGTCCTATTCCCTTTTCAGGTTTTTTTTGGAAGATGCTTATATTTTTTATAATAAACTACATCAGTTAACTGCTTCACTGTTTTATATGCATTTTTTCTGATCCAGAACTGAGCCTGATGTTGCCATTAAATCTTCTGCTTTGTGCTCCTTTATTATTACATTGTTCCTTGTCAATTTATTGCCTCTTTGCCTTTAGTGAAGCAAAAGCGGCAGCTTTACAGATGGGGAACTAAATCACAGAGAAACTACACGACTTTTTACATGACCTATGCAGACAAAAATTAATAATCGCTCTTATTGACAGGTGCAGGCACTACATGCAAGTGTTAGAAGTAGTTTAGCTATGTTGGCAGTGCTGATTTGTGAAAAGTTCAGTTTTTATGAGAGAATGTATGAGCTATTAGTGCAAATTTTCTTCTCTTCCTTACATTTTTACTCATGGTGCATCCATTCAGTGCCGGCTTTATGTAACTCTAGGCCCTCTCCTGGCTACTGTTGGGTCGGATTTCTCTCCCCTATTACTAAAGTGCCATAGCTAAAGCTGCACCGGTTTGGGATTTTGGCACAGTCCCTCAGCAGAACTGCTTCTTCATGGAGCTCTCTTTATCCTCCCTGCTTGCTTTCCTTTTTCTTCATGTTAGCTTTCTTTCATCCCTTACGGCCTTTTCTCATACACTTGCTTTCTCCTTGTCTTTTTGCGGTGTCTCCCGTTTGAAGTTTAGATCAAGTCTTCCCTCTCTGTTCAAACATTTCACTCCCCTCTGCCATTCACTTCGTTCTTTCCCCCTCGTAGGAGTGGGTGCCAGCTAGTGCTGACAGCATCCCCCCCCAGAAATGCAGTAGATTGCTTTGCTAATTCCTAAGACAGAGAACTTCTTTTGCTTTCCATTTTGACCTGTCTACGTTGGGCTGATCGTTCTCTGGTGACCTCAGCGCAGTTACTGGAGTCATTGGCAGTCTTCTATAGAAGCGTATCCTATATGATACATATGAAGCATGCAATGATGTTTATTAGCACAGTCCAAGATTTTGTAAATACCAGCACTTCGTCTGAGGCCTCATTAATGTTAATTGTCAGAACTGGAAGGCTGGTTACCATATTTTACCTGTGTAACTGTACCAGGGCTTACATGCATACAGACGTTTTCCTTGGGTAGATTATAATGTTATTACTTAGCAACGTAAGGCTAAGGGGTCAGCTTGAAAAGGAGCTTATGGGAGGTCGCCTGGCTGAGTAAGCCAATTTTAAACCAGGTTGCCTGTATGGATGTGATGTCTGGGTTTTTAACAGTGGGATGATGATGTCTGAAAGCCTTGTTAGCCGGTATCTTTGAGAAACGAGGAGGATGGTGAGGTGCCACTGGGTGAAAGAAGGGCAAAATGTCTTTTAAGGTGCAGGAAAAAGAAGAGCAAGGAGAATGCAGATCTGTCAGCCTCTTCAACACCCACATGAATGGTAACTGACGCTAGAGGCAAATTCATGGTGTATTCACAGTATACACATTGTATATGCTGTCCAGCGGTAAACTCCAGACTCAAGTGCTACTTGTGTAGTAGTTAGGTTCCCTCAGCGATTTTGGAGAAGTTGATTCCAGGTGAGGTTCTCACTCTGAGTAAAGATCTGCAGGAGCCTATGTCTAGTCCTTAACTCTACAGGGAGCCAGGGGAAGCAAACCTTTGAATTTAGGCTACGTGAATACCCTGCAGTGAGACTAAGTCAGTCTGAAAGCCAGGACTATATTCTATATGCTTTTCCATATAAAGTTTTCAATATTAATCATAGTGATTTGCTTTACTAAACTTGGTTGTCACAATTCCTCAGTAATGAGAAGTATTGGCCGTATCGTGGGAGGGAAGAGATTGGAAGAGCAACCCAATCTAAATCTCTTAGTAATCAGTTATTTTGGAGCAAGTAAGTAATTAATTTATGAATAATTTTAAATGATATGTATATATTTATATATTATTATATTAAGGTATAATAGCTATTACAGGATATATTTCTACATTAAAATTTAGTCATATGTATTTATTATGACAGCCATCTTATCTGGATGTGAATTAAGCTAGTATTTTATACAGATGTAGTGAGTATTAGAATTATACCTCTGAAACTTGTTCTTCTCCGGCATAGATTTCATGCCTATAAAGGTGCATGAGTCTGTCTGCTGTTCATAGGAAAGTAGGTAAAAGACATAACAAATGCTACCAAAACAGTTCCTGAGATGCCCTTAGTGCATCCCTTTTTCCCCACTATGCTTACACTACTCCTCAGAAATGTTTGTCTGTTCTTAAACCAGTCCCTCTGTTATAAATTTATACCTTTAACATTGTCTTAGGTAATTTGCAGTTACAGTGGTGCTAATCACAGGTGCTATCACCCTGAATTTTTGGCACAATGAGAGTGACAGCTGGGAAAAGCAATTTATTGAAGACAATTGCATTATACCAAAGAACTGTTGTCCAAAATGAAACAAAAGATTCAGTGCAGAAAGAAAATAATCTAAAATAGGATTGGAATAGGTTGTCTTTTTCAGATCAAATCTTAGTATTTGTAGCACTGCTTTTAGGACGTCTGCGGTGCTCTGGCTCAGCAGCCCCGCTGTCAGGTTACCCATCTTGTTGTCCTCTGCAGCACCAGGGGGAAGCCGGTTCCCCAAGGACCGCCTTTATCTCCACCTCTTACCCATGGGGCGGATGGAGTGCCTGGGGCCTTCACACTGCTCTTGCAGAATCAATTTTAGTGAGAGAGAGAAATGGAGAAGTATCTAACCCTACTGGCTTTAGATTTTCACATTTTGCACCATCTGCAGAACAGGAGGAAAGGCAAATGAAGAATCCTTCACTTCCCGTCCTTGAATAGGAATCCCAAGGTCATGCGACAATATACTCTTTATTAACCCAGGCAGGTGATAATGATATAGGCTGACCCTAGTGTCACAAGTATTACATTTGATGTGTTTTTTTTAAGAGTGAGAGACGGTAGGTTTAGTATTCTAAGCTAAATGTATGGTAGCATATACAATGCATTATGCATTTAGTTGTTTCTGCATACATCAAGCATTTCATAAAGTGATGGCAGATGTTGAAAATCTCTGCTGGATTGCAAAATACTAAGGTGCAACATTCGGGTACTGGAGGAAATTAAACCATGTTTATGTTCCAGAGTTCCCTTTACAGAGTCATATAACATCATAACAAATTGTGTATAACACATGATAAATTATGTAACAATCTCTACCAAGTAGACTCTGCTCCACCAAATATGCACGACACCAACACTGGAAAAGAAGGGGCGGCCTTTGTATTGTGAGTATCACCTGTTCTTCTTCACTCCTATATGGATCAGAGATCTGGTTATGGTATAAGTAACTCACTTTTTCTTGCCTCTTGGCTAAAATATCTGGATCCCTTTGGATAGTCATATGATAAATCTATTGGTAACTTTTCCATTGCCTTTTTAAAGTAATTCGGCTGATGTGCAGAGCTGAACTTCCAGCCAAGTCTGAAAGGCTGTTTTCCCAGTTTAGAAAATGCAACTGTTCCCTATGTGCAGCAGCAGTTTTCCCTTAGAAGAGGGTAAAATGGCTCTATTAGAACAGCTTCTGGTTTTCAGATACCTCTCTTGGGTACTGTTACACAGAAAATGGCCACGTTGAAGCAGTTATGAAAGGGAAACCCTTTTACCTGGTTTGAAGCCTGCTTAGGTAGGCCTGGATGCCGGTGCTTTATCCGCCTTTACAGTGCCCTCCTCTGTAGGGCAGGAGAGCATCGAGCACCATTAGAGGTATACCTGCCTCGTCGTTGTGGCTGTACTACCTTTGATCCTCAGCCTCTGAAGATGAAAAACTAGTTGGTGTCAACTGCTGGAGTGACTTTTTGCTAATTGCCAGGCTGGATCAAAGAGTGGAACGTTTTCGTTGGAATTGCATCAGGCCATTGCCTCCTGCGAGTGGGATGGAGGCGGGCTGAGCGCGGAAGGAACAGCTTTGCCCCAATCTGCTGTGGCTCTGCGTGACAGCATGATGGCAGAAGCAGACTGTTAGGGTAGATGTTGGGGATGAGCCAGTGGCATTAAGGCAAGAGGCTGCAGGCAGCATCCAATTCAAGCTGGTCTGGTCTGCAAGATGTCGGCCTTGGTACCACCAGGCATTGTGCATGTACAGCTGGCTGCTGAAGGCAGGGTTATCTTAGAAACTGCAAGGCCGGTGCAGTGATGATTGGAATATTTTCCCATAAATATTCCTTAAGCATAAATGATGGTGCCGAAATCATAGAAGTAATTGGCTCTTGTAACTCCTTTTTTTGAAAACAAATTATGCCTAAAAACATGTAGCGATGTCCCTTTTTTTCCAGAATATTATTGAAAATTAATAGACCATCTGAGTCTGCAGAATCATAAAGTCTGTATCCATTTTTTTCACATACCTGCAGGTTCATCTCCAGCAGCTCTCCATCTGTTTGCAGGCTGTTTTCTAAACCAGTGTGATGCCTCAGGTGCAGAAGAGAGAGACAATAATTAACAATGTGGCCTACAGCATCTTGGGGAGCTATTAATTTTAGTGAATGGATGGGGGAGGAAGAAGAGGGAAGGTACGCTTTGCACATTTGCCTGCTCGTGCATGCACGGCTGCGCATACTGGATAGATGTACATACAGATACGTATGTATCTCTTGAGAAGACTATTTTCAGCATTCAGGCTTTCACTCTTCTGCAATGGCCGTTGTGCACAGAAACTACTTGAAAAAGACAGTGCCATCTGCACTGAGATTAGGGGGTGTCAAGGAATATTCTTTTTCTCTTCTCACATTCCTGCTTCTCTCCAGCCTGTCCCTGGAAAAATCCCAGCTTTTAACCTGTCAAAACAGTTTTAAAGCTGGTCTCTGATGTATAGAAACCTGTGAGACAGAACCATGACAGCTACGTACTGTCAAAGGAGTACAACTGCATAAAAAAATTAAAAACCCAATACAGCTGAATAAAAGAACAGGGAAATGTATGAGACTGCACTGGCATGTGGGGTAGTTTTTTCATGTACATCTATGTACATACACTGATCAGGGAATGCTAAATTTATATATAGGAAGACCATTTCACTGATTTATACATAGAGAGATTATGGTGTGTATACACAGAACTGAAAATTAAAGATCTGCACATCTACGGAGAGGTTAAAAATGAAAACCATATGATCAATTAGACTTCCCCCCCCAAAAAATTTTGGTCCTGAAATTAAAAAACTAAATCCATTTATAAGCTCTTAAATGCAAGTGACCTCATTTCAGATGTGCCGAGCAACGACTGCATCTGATGGCTTCTGTTATTAAGACTGGCTCCATTTCTGAAAAGCAGCTGTCAGGAAGGAGATCCTAGAGGATCTCCTCTGACGTGTCTAGCTAGCAAATAGCCAGGCGTGACTGCAGTACCTACGTGCCATATGAGTACCGCTGGAGATACGGAGAAGTGGTGCTGGGTTTTCTGACTGGCTATGTAATCTTCGGGGAGGAAGCCAACAGAGATGCTGAGGGAGAAACCCCATCACACACTATTTAAGTATTTTTCTGCTTTGACTTCTTTACTCCTTTTTCATATCCCTCTGTCCCTTCTCCTCCTTCACACACTGGTGCCCATGCTGAATGCAGAGGCTATTTGAACCAGCAGAAGAAACTCTTGCTGTGTTAGTTTTGTGAGGGGGATATCACAGATGTGACTGCTTACGTCTGGGTGCCACGCAGGCAAACTAGGTATTTTGAAACTGGTTCATCTCACAAGTGTGTGGTCAGATTTGGCAACTGGTTGTATTAAGAAAGGGCGCCTGAAAGCTTAATCGTGAGCCCAAATAAGGTGGTTTCTAAACCTTTGACTTTATTCTGCAATTTTGTAATTGCACAAGCGTGCGTGCTGCAGAGAGAAAATGGAGTTCCCCACTGGAAACCTAGTAGTGCATTCATCCCTTCAGAGAACAAACTCATTTGCCCTTTTCTTTTTATGTCTGCTTATTCAAACAATTAAATAAATTAAAAACAAGAAAATGTTCTGCTCTGAGCCACTCTTAAATGTTTTCAGGCAGTAAAATAAATGAGAATCAGTAATCTAATGCAAAACTGATTTGAGCATGTTTGCCTGTTATTAGGAAGCTAAAAGGTTTATTCATGCCTTTGGTTCTGAGTTGATGTAAAAATATGTACTATGTCTGTAGAAACAGCTGCATGTAGAGGCTGCTCTTGGCTGGCTGCTCTCTGTGCAAAAGGAATAAATACGCGGGCATTTGTCTTTTTCTCCTCCAAATGTCCAGGCTATGACAGCAGGAAAGACTGCAGACCGTCTTTCAGGATGTGAAAGCTGTCATTTCTGCATCCAAGAGAGGACTGTGCTCTGAAGGTAGAACTGTTTTTCCATAAAGAAATGACATGCTGGGAAAGAACGTAGACGTCTCTGGAATGTGAGGAGCAGAGTACATTAATATCTGCATGTCAACTTTGCCCTCTTGATTCACTTCACGCTACATCAATTATACTGTAACTTTCCAAACTGCTGTCTGTAAGTAGTATTATTAGCTATAGCCAAAGGTTGGAAAAAGATTATCCTTTTAAAATTTGATTGCTTGCCTACCAGGAAAGCAACAAGAAGGAAAAAAAAAAAAAAAAAAAATTACCAGATCAGTAAACAAATGGAATTCCATCTGTTTTCACTTCTAAATACAATGAAAAAATCAGAAGTTTCCATGTAGTATTCTAATCATTACACCTTTATTATCTCTGAACCCTCCAGTTCAATATAAAATATCACAATATATAAAAATATAAAAAAATCCAATGTGAAATATCATTTTTCTTATAATATATACATGATATTACATAGAAGTGTAAATACATATCACACAGAGGTTTCTATAGGAAAAAAGAAAACCAGAATGCTTTACTTTGCCAAAATGCAAAATGAAACATTCCACTGTCATAATAGCTTACTCAAAACCAATTTTTATGGGGAAGTTTCGTCAAAATCAACACATTCCCATGAATTTTCTCATACTACTTGAGCTGCTAACTCCAGTGAAAGCTGTTCAGTTTTAAAATTTTCAACCTGTCATAGGTTCTGCAGGCTTATTTTGGTTTAAAATGTAGTTTTTCACCTCCTGGTTTGTGTTACTTCTTTTTTGCATTGTGAATGGAAATGCATTTATGACCTGAAAACGAAAGCAAATAGTAGCGTAGGGAGCTCTTCCATAATGAAAAGAGTGTAGAGCGGACAAAGCGACTCCTACTATGTGAGTTTTGCACAGCTGTAACTTGGGTAATTCAGTGATATTTCTTTCATTTCTTCCAGTTCTTGGTCAAATGCCTACTGAACTTAAAGGATGAGATGCTCTTAACTCATACTTTTAAAACATTTGTTAGCAAAACTACTCTTTCATATCAACTGGGGCTAATATTATTGCTTGAAAGAATATCAGTCTTTCATGCTCTGAGAAAAGTTTCCCCAGTGCTAAGCATGCACTTGTATGATTAAAGGCAGTCTAGGTACTGACCTTCTGATGTTAAAGGTAGTACAGAAGGAGCTATATAAATGACATCAGTGAGTAAAGGGTAAGAGGGAAGAAAAGGTATAGTGGGAGTGACATCCTCAAAAGATTTACTAGAAAAAAATACTTACTGGGAAAAGCTTACCATCATTAGTAATCAACAAAGCATCTAACAGAAAGAAAACAGTACAAAGGTGGCTGTTGAAAAATTCACATTTGAAAATAAGGGGGGATAATATGGAAAGAACTGTCCTAGGCACAAATTCTGTGCTGCTGGAGTGCACAGTCGGAGTCTCTGCCCCTCCGATTGGCTCTGATCTACCTAAACAGGGAAATGATGCCAGGACAAGGCATATTCCTCCTGAGAGGTGAGACTTTTGTGTCTGTTTTCAGATCGCTCCGCATGTCACCTGAAGACACAACAGAAAAAAAACCCAGATGGGAGGAGGCGTTCTCATGCTCAAAAACTGTGATTTTATTTCATTGAAATGATGTGAGCCCAAGGAATTCCAAGGCTGTTTGGTCCTGCAATAACAAGGCATAGAAGAAGGAGCAATCCAGTAGCAATACTGGAAATGTTCATAAATTATTTTGAACATGCCCTGTTGAAATGTTCTTGGTTTCAGAGAGAACTGGTTCTTTAGCCCCGTGTAATGATTAGGCTGGCCTAGAGCAGTAAGAGACGAGGGGAGGCAATCAAATGAATTCTAAAACAGAATTCAAAGTGCACTGGTAATGGAGAGGGCTTTATCTCAGTGCTTGTCTCTTTCCTGCTGCTGGCAGTCCATGATGATATGGCAAAGCTACCATGCACCAAGCGAAAATCGAAGCAAAAGAATATTAATAAGATTACCAATTCTTCCTCCTCCCTATTTACTGTCAACAAGAGATCTCTTTGTTTACACCTCTAAGAATGGCTGGCAGTTACTGTATTCCCTGTCTCCTGACCTACAGTGGTTCCTTAGCCATGCTATGCATATTTTAGCTCATTTAATCTTTCCTTTGAAGTAATTCCCTCCAGCTCTTTGTCATTTGTCTTGCTTTTGTCTGAACTCCTTCCAATTCATCCTGGCATGAAGGTAGCCAGATAGAGATATTTGGGGTGTGCTTTGAGGAATATGCTATCAGGAAGGACCACCCAACCCTTCTGATGTCCCAAGTCACCTTGATAAGCTCATGGGACCACTGGTGGCCCTGGTTCTTCCCTGCTACGTAACTCTATTTTCCAGAGCTGCAAATTGCACTGGCTGTTAGCTTTGGTTTATTTTTTGTTGTTACTGAATATCACAATCCCAGTTCTGATCCTTCTTCCTGCGTATACTCCTTAGATCTTTTTCAGCATTGCTACCTTTCTGTTTTCTTTCTCCCACAGAATATCTGTGCTGCAGTATATGAGTCATCAGATGTGCTTTTCTGCATTTTTCCAGTATGTACCTCCTTCAATGTCTCTAGGCAGTACCACCAAGCTCCTTAGTGTATTGCTTTAGGTATTTGTGTTTCTCCTTGGTGGGCTCCTCCGACGAACTAAGAAATTGATTATTGTCTGGATTTTATAAGATCAAGTCACAGAATGATCCACCCGTTACAAACACCAGATTTTGGCTCAGTTTGTGGCTCTTTTTTGATTTCCCAAGTCTCTCTCCAGAGCCTTAGTCAAGACGACAGGCTACGTGGTTTATCAACAGGTTTCCCTGCTATGCTCCTCATTTGGAACTGCAGTTAATTAACAATTCTTTCCAGCACTAGTTGACCTTCAGTGATGCTTGAACAGTGGCTTCTGCAGCCTTGAAAGTGAGACTGTAGATAATGAAGATCTCTCAGGTCAGTTTTTAAAAGTAGAGATTGCTGTCCCATCTGCAAGCAAAAATATTATTATTCTTTGTAAAACTAGCATCCCCCCCACACCCCATTTTCCCAAATGTGAAGGCAGTGTCAAGGGGAAGAGTAGCAGAAATACCATGTCAGGTGTTTCAGTGTGATATTACAGGTAGATAAAACAAGGTACCCTGAGTATGTCCAAACTAATGAATGTAAGAATATTTCAAAATGTTTCAAAAGCCTTACTAAAATCCAAGTCTTGTATTTATATCCTGTTCCATCAACGTGTAGTTCATAGTCCTGCCAAAAAAGCTATCAAGATGCTATGCATTATTTATTCATTAATATTTCATGATTCATACAATGTATTCATCTGGAGGTTTGTTTGCCTGATTCTCTGCTGTGCATGCTGCTGATCTCCTGTACAGTAACACTTGGATAAACCTGTATTTTGTTCTGCAGATTCTTGCCTCTTTGGAAGGTCTCCCTGCTTGCTACCTTTGTAGTTCCTTGTTTCACCACAGCTTTTGAAAAATAGCAGTTAAATGGCTCTCAAGATGCTATTTTTGTAATCCCACATCATGTGGGCAATCTCAATCTACTGATTCTGAAACGTACAATGAGAGTGTAGATCAAGAGGAAAAGCCATCACAATTAGTGATGTCCATGGACAGCCAGAAGAGCAGTAAAGCTCAGACTAGAAAGTCATTTGCTATAGAGATGTGAAAAGTTGCAAAAACCCCATGCAGGTGAGAGGCAGAGTTTTCAGACGAGAGATTGAGACCCACCTGGATAGCTACATAGCAAAGCAATCTTTTGCAGCTGTCAGTAGATCAATGTGTAGAAAGAAAGGGTGTGTGTATGTGTATATAAGTGTACACACATATACATACATACATACATACATACATATTTGTGTGTGTATCTCTACATCTTTAGACTTGTAAGTAGTAAAGGAGAACCCAGAAGAAAAATGAGTGTCAAATATCTTTGAGTGACAAAGAGATGGGCCATTTGGAGGTCAAACTAATCCTCTGAAAAGACTGCAGTATGTATCAACACTGAATGTGACCATAATACTTGAAGAAGAAAGGTGATAATTCAGAGCCACATAGATTCATGCATATGGGGATACACAGTCCACACACAAAAAAATAAAGGAACAGAGAAATTAAAGTATGTTGAAGGAAATCTGGAACAGAACTGAAATCAGAAGACATCAACAGAAGATCACGACTAGGAAGTCAGCATGCATTCAGCTGTGCTACTCGGAAAGTAAGAGTTCATTTGGGAGCATTTTAAAAACTACTAGCATTGCTGCCATAAAAAGGTTTCCTTCTGATTGCCAGAGATTGTCGTACTGGATCAGAGCAGTGATTCATCTTGTCTAGTATCTTGTCTCTGACAGGGTCTAGGATAAGATATGTTGGAGGAATAGCTGAAATTCCATAATAGAAAGCATCACATACCCTGCTCACCATAACGCTTTGTCCTGCCCCTACCAGTTAGGCAGCATCATGTATGGTCCTTTACACCACATTAAAAAAAGAAACAAAGTGCGTAATCTTCTACATATACAACTAATCAAGAAAAGTAATCCTGCAGTTTGGACAGCAGCTTGTTGTGTGGGACCAACGTGTCTGCTTTCGGGAAGGATTGGGAAGGCATCCTTAGGCACAGTTTAATTCCCTAACTGAAAAATAGGACTAAGAGCACTTTCAAACCTACCACGTATTTTGACAGAAAACTATTCATGAAGGATGGCCTCATACATATTAAAAGATGCTATAGAAATATTTCAGACAGGCAATCTGTATAGATACTCCGTTTTGGGCAAATTTGTTTGCAATGTCGGAATCTACTAAAACATGAAGTTTCTGCTGCTTTAAGGATCTAATGCTCTAGCTCTCTGAGCCTGCATCTACTTTAGCAAATATTGCAGCTCAACTGGGCTGGATCTGTAGAGGTATCCATTGGGGGCGGAGGATCTGCTGTACACATTGTACCTGATTCCAGCTTAATTTAACAGACTAGCTCTTCTCTGATCCCAGGAACTGAAGGCATATTAGGAGTTGGAGAGCAGGGGGTGCATTTCTGAATGTCATCTTCCAGTTTAGTTTTGCCTGAAGTGAATCCAATCCATGTACCCTGAGACTGATCCCCAGTGCAAACCAAGGCATGGTAACTGGGAAAAACTGGGAGATTTGGCTTCAGAAATGCATTCCTAATCTGCACTAAAACCTTAATGGAGACATATGTGGAGAGCTCATTTATAAAACAGATGTACTCATAAATACAAATAAATTGTGTGCAAATACAGATTTCTTTGGGGTTTTTTAATCAAAGAAAAAGTTCATGGATTTGATAAAGATCCACTAAATTACCTCATTTACATAACTGGAACTTCAGCTGACAGACACCATCTACCTTCCAGAGCATTATTTGTATGCACATTTAAGCAAAAAAACTTGCTATATATTCATGGAAACAGATGCAGTAAGCTATTTTAGATAGTCAAAATAATTTCTGCATTTGCTTTTTCTATATCTTTTTGTAAAATGTGTTTATTCAATAGCTGTTTAGAACAAAACATGCAAGGGGGAGGCGGCATGTAGCAATTTAGCAAGTAAATGCTAGCTTAATAATTTAATAAATAGATAATTTTAAGATTGTGTTACTGAGGAACAGTATTAGAAATTAGTTGTTGTTATCGTATGAAGACTGGTGAGATCAGAGATAAAGTATGAGATGCAATACAAACACTGCCTGTGTACCCCATCTTTCATAACCAGGCCTCTCCCAAGGGTGGGATTAAGACATTGGAGCTTCAGTATCTACGTGTGAGCAAGCACATGAGAGTCCCAGCTCTCCTTCCTGACGAAGGAGATACAGTCAACTCAGCCGAAGGGCCAGGGCATCTGCAAGGCCGTTGAGGACAGCCGTCAGTTGCCCAGAGATAACTCTGAGGGCCCTCGCAGGTGCCCGAAGGTCCCCACGACATCTGCATGGGGCTGGCCAGTGTCGCAGGGGGTCTGCACTATCTGGAGCACGAGCTGGGGGCCAGGCTGGGCGCTCCACGGCCCCCAAACAACACGAGGTGCCCTTGTTTAGGCGTCTGAATCCCAGGCAGGTGTCCAAATGAGCTCTTCCTAAGGAGATTCACTAACTAAAAATAGTTTAGACATTTACATGTGAATACCTAAACGTAAATGTCTTCACACCAGACCAAATCCCTCCCTTGATGCCAAATGTGCAACTCAATTATCAAGACAAGGTAGAAAAAGATATAACCACATCCAAAGTCAGTCTGTTTCATTTTGTACATTTTTTTCTTTGTTCGGATACCTGCAATCACTTGCCTCCAATTAATTAGCTTCATCATTGTTCCTTTACAGACTTTGAGCAAGCAAAGATAACTAAGCAACTGCTTGATACCCTCTCTTGTTCTGCACCTGGTATTATGCGCAATGCTGTGTCACCAATGAGCAGATCTTGCGATACATCTGTTGTGTCGGGATGTGGCAGAGGCCGGTTTTTGGAGGAGTGGGACACAGAGCTAAGTGGAATGGATAAATATGGGAGTAGCTCCACTGCTGTTAGAAAATTAGCTGTTTTGGTAATCCCTGATCATGCTCTGCTGGAGCCGTATTCTACATGTCTATAGCCATACCCTATATAACTACAGAGATGAGTTTTCTTATAATAGCGATAATGAGGCTGAATAATATAATGCCAGTCAGAGACCAGTTTATTTCTGTAATGCTGAGATGGAGCTTTTTTAAATAAAACGAGCTCCTGCTTCTGGCTGAATACTGCTAAGCCTCAAGAAATATATAAGGGTTTATGAACTTCAGGGTCATCCATCCTTTCTCCCTGTCTTCCTATCGCTTATTCCCCTTCTGCCCCTCAATTTCACTGTGCCTGTGTGCCCTGTCCTTTCCTTCCCTCTCTAATTTGAAGGACATCATCCTCATTCATCTCTGACCCGACCTGCCACCTTTATTTGTGCTGTAATGCCAGTATCTTTGTCCTCTTTGGCCAGTCAGTCAACTCTTGCATACTGAAACATCCCAAAATTTAAAACAGCTGTCGCCAGGTGTTAACTGAAGATATGCTGGGGCCTGTGATTTTGAAAGGACACCGTGTTAAAAAAGGATTAATGAAAACCTGTTACATATGGAAAAGACTTTTCCTATCTAGCAACAGAGGCAAAATCCATTCAAAAGCGGAAGGTCAGTGCAAGGGGAATAAATCATCTAATCATGGCCTGAGAAACTAAGAAAGATAAAGATTTGTGGTGGCTTTCTACACAGGGATAAATTTCATCCAGGGAATACAAGACTGGGCAGGTCTCCTCAGATGCGGTCAGGGCTGGCAGGCGATGAGGCAGCGCTGGCCAAGAGGCTGGATCACCACATTTGCTTGGTGGCAAACCAATATACTCAGCTCTGATGTGCAAACTGATGTGCAGCCCTACCTACTATGCAACTGTGTGGCTTTTGGACAATCTGTGGCTGATGTCAAGGCAGCTGAATGCAGACAGATGGAGTCTGACTTTCTCTGCATTTGCTCAGGGAGATGTACCACATTACCAGACAGAGATACTGAAAATCATATCAGCATACCTGAATGTGGGACTTTCTCTCTTTTTTTTTTTTTTTCATATCATGTTTCCTGGAGTTTCTTGAGCAGTTTAACTGAATATCTGATTATTCCATGTTCAATTACATTGAAAAATACATGCAGCTTTTCAAAACACTGTCTTTTGCTTCAAGGTGGATTGCTGCTGTCTCAAAAGCTCCTTTCTTTCCCTTTTTGCAGTTGCTTAAGATGGGAGCTGTGAGATTAAGGCCAGGGACAACAGATCTACTAAGCAAAGAGGGAGCTTCCAAATCTCTGAGCTTTGTTGTTCCTTACTGGTGCTGCTAGATAGTGCACTTAACATCTGACCTTAAACGAATACTGTAGGAAGCTATGCACGCCTTGGAGTCACCCATTCTCTCTTAATTATTGAATAAGCACATGCACTTTAAATGTGTACCATGGCTGTTTTTTAGTGTTTGTCCTGTCATAATGCCTAAAAGCCATGACCAGCTGGGTCCCACTCTACTTAGTTATGTGTAAAACCACACAGTCAATGGACTCCTTGCCCAGGGCTCTCGAAAGGGATGTGCATCGCGGCCCTGAGCCCACCAAGTGTTGCTGCAGCCTCCTCCTCCCTCACGCCGGTGTTTGGCTACCTGTGCTCAAGGCCATCAAGCTCTGTTGAGGTGCTGCTGTCCAACCAGAGGTCAGCCATGGCTGGGGAAACAGCCCTGTTGTGAAGAGGAGCTGGGAGAAGCCTCCTCTGGAGACCACCCCTCAGGTCAGGAGCTGTGCAGCTCTGGCCCCCGGCCATGTAGCCACCATGCCCATGCCTGCCCATCACCCTAGCTGATCCCGCTCTTGCCTCCTTGTCTTGGCCATCAGGGCCTCTTGGCTGTCCCAGGGCTACAGGAGGCCCCGGTCACCCTTCCAGCTCTGCTTGTCACCTCTGGCTGCAGTGGGATGGGGTTGTGGGGAGAGGTCCCTGCCCCATCCTGCTCCACTGCCCCAAAGGTCCCTGCCCTCACCCCGCAGACATGTGCCCCTTGATCACTTGGAGATTACCACACAAGCGTGCTAAATAAGACTGTCCTGTGGAGCTTCCAGGCTTTGTGAATGACAGTTTAATTGCCGAGTCTCTGTGTTTGTGCTTCATCCACTACAAAGAAGAAAATAAGTGGGAATAGAAACATGGGAATACACGTGCTGGTAGTAGCTAAGCTGTACCAAAATGCTATGTTCAAGCCAATGGTTTCAAAATGGGCACATCTGCCCACCTCACAAAACCACTACAAAAATTGGCAGGATTTGCAGCATCTGCTGGGCAAGTTTCAGCTTCAGAATAGCAAAAGATGTTGAATGTTGGAGTTTTGGAGTTTAGCTGCACAGGTCTTCATAGTCTTAGTTTATTCTTGTGCTCTGTGACTGAGTCCTAAATCCTGGCTTCAGCAGGCACATTTTCTCTCACCTTTTTTCTGGATGCCCACTGAGATGTCCATTTTTTCCCCTACTACTGAAAGCTGGCTTTGAGCCTGTTATGGTCTCTCTGTGTAAATCAGGTTCTCCTTACACTTTATCCACTTAGCAGAGCTAGCAAGTTAAATGGGTATTTCCATGAAGCTCTCATTCTTTTTCTAGCAGTTCTAGTGGTTTTGGCACTGCATCTCTCAAAAGATGTCAAATATTCACTGCAAAGCTTCTTTACACAGATTATATCACATTCTCATGTAGTATAGTGCTGAAGTGGTCTGAGCTTTCCACTCTTGCTGTAGATAACGTACATCTTGGAACCTTCTATCACCTTGTGAACGTTTTGCACTCTTTTGAAAAAGGTAAGTTATTCCTCAGTATAGGAGTCTTCTCATTGAGACAAGCATGGCCAGTTCTCCTCTAGGGATATGGGCATTCAGCTGCCCCACAGCTCTTATTTCAGCCTTAATTCCCAACCAGTCCTAATGTTCTTTGGCAATTCCACCCACCTCTCATAAGCAACTTCTTCTGCTCCCTGCTTCTGCTTCTGCATCTCTTGACTTGAAATAACTCCTGCTTTACCACAAGCAGGGTCCTCCATTGGAAAACCAAAAGTGCAGTCAGTTGTCCCAGTCTGGAGTGAACTCTGTACCTGCCTTTCAGCAATAATGTATGTTATGGGTTTGTGTGACGCGGTTTTCCTTGGTAGCAAGGGAGGGGGGCTGCAGAGGCGGCCCCTTTAAGAAGTTGCTGGTAAATTTGCCGCCCCAAAATGTCGGACGTGCCAAAATGTCGGTCCCGCCTCTAGGAGGAGAGTGACAGTAGTAGTGCCTCTGGGAGAACATATTTAAGAAGGGGAACCGGCAGTGTGGGGGTTGGGAAACCTGAGAGGAACCCCTCTGCAGATACCGAGGTCAGTGAAGAAGGAGGGAGAGGAGGGGGCGCCTGAAGAGGCTGATGGCCCTGCAGCCCGTGGTGAGACGGCAGGCTGTCCCCCTGCAACCCATGGAGGTGAACGGTGGAGCGGAGGCTCCCCAAGATGGCCGTAACCCCGTGGTAAAAACCGTGCTGAAGCAGTG
>VYZV01040732.1:218604-239689 GCA_013401275.1 Pandion haliaetus | reverse complement strand
GACGATGTGTGGCGAGCTGACTCAACCCCCATCCCCTGTTCCCCTGCGCCGCCGGGGGGAGGAGGTAGGAAGCACCGGGAATGGAGCTGAGCCGGGAAGGCGGGAGGGGTGGGGGGAGGTTGTTCTGATGTTTGGTTTTCCTTCCTAATACCCTTGTGTTTTGTTTTTGTTTTGATTTGTAGTAAATGAAATGGATTTTGTTTCTTCCCCAAGTTGAGCCTGTCTTTTGCCCGTGACCATAAGTGGGGAGTGATCCCTCCCAGTCCTTGTCTCGACCCACGAGCCTGCCTTTGTATTTTCTCCTCATCCCAACGTGGCCAGGGGAGGGGTTGGGGGGTGAGTGAGTGGCTTCATGGTGCTTTGTTACCGGCTGAGCTGACCTGAAACCACGACAATGTATTATCTATTCCAAGTTCTCTGGAATTTTCTCAATGCCATCGCTGCTTCTGTGTAAGCAGGTTTCTGATGTGTCCATGTTTCTACACCTGACTGGCCCGTCAGGCTCTCTTTAGTTCACTTTACTGCATTAGTGCTGTTCTGTTCATGGTTCTGTAATACCCCTCTGTCCTTTATCAAGAAAAGGCTTTTCCATTCCAGTCGCTTGCTCTCTGCCTTGGGAACAAGGTTTCTGAAAATTTTGTCTTTTTTCTATCCTCATTTATATTCTCCAAATAAAGAGAAAGCAAACAAGGCAAATGTACACTGAATCTCCAAAGCATTGCAAATTGGTCTTGTGTTGTCAGGGAATAGCTATGATTTAAGTTAAATGACAGACAGGCAGAAGTCCTGCCTCAGCTTCGCTGTTCTTAAGGGCTCCTGCAGGACCTTCAATGTTCAAGCATACCATTTGGTTCTCACTTTCCTACAGCTTCCCAGGGTTAGTCCTGTGCTGCTGGCCAGAGAAAGACGCCTCTTCCACACAGGTTCTTGCATTACCAGCTCCCAGGATGGCCCTTGCATTAAAATGGAGTGCTCGCTGCTGCTTTACAGATACCCCAGAGGATTGTATTGCTATGGTGGGCTTTGAAGAGCGCTCCAGTGTTGTCCTCTTAAAGCTTGCTATGCCAGTAGGAATGGCATGACACAGATAAAAGGAAAGCGAAGTATACGTTTGCAACATCGAAATGAAGTAACACAGTCACAGAGCCTTAGACAACGTAGGCAATGGGAACGCAGGAAACCCAAGGTTGAGTTTATCCTTGTATCAAATCCAGGAGACCCTGTGGAACTCCTGTTGGCAAGGTGTAAAAGTGGATCTACTATGTGTGGGCAAACACTCAAACAAGGTCTACACAGCATGTCTTCAAAGTCCTGGCAGGTAAGAGCCTGCTGACCCTGATGTGCCAGTCTCTCCTTCCGTTTCCATTCAGAATCAAAGACTTTCCCATCTAGCACATGGATTTCCTCATCCCTCCCAGCATATCACTGGCTTCCACCCACTACTCTGGAAATTATGATGTTCCTTGGCAGAGACAGGTGCAATTATTGCCTGCTTAGGTGATAAACAGAATCAGATAATGGCCGTTTTGGTGTTTGATTATGCATCCAAATTTAGTTCCCGTAAAGGCAGGAAACCCTTTTCAACAAGGCTTGGTAGTAATATTTTTTTCTGTTATTGATGCCATATGTCATACAAGTGTCATTTGCTACTCAAGGCTTGCACAATTACGTAATTACATAATTTGTATGTGCTACATACTACTGGCACTTGTTTCAGATTGCATTAACAACTGAACTTCCCTGAGGGAGTACTGAGTTAAGGGGTGACATTCACCTGAACTCTGTACTTGGGAGCACTAATCAGTACCTGGCTGCATGAGTAACTCCTGTTATTTATCACCCACAAAGAATATAAATAAAAGCACCAAATGAAATAGATAAGTCTAAGGTCATAGAAGCAGAGCTTATTCTTGACTTAAAATATGCAGTTCCACTTTTATGGTTTGATTTAGAATTTAAAACTAAAAGAAATATTTTAACTGTAGATACTTGACATTGAAGTAATGCCGTTATGTATTGTAGGAGGTTATGTATTACTACAGCTGACTGTCCTTGTGAGGCACTTCAGTAACAGTGCATAACTTAGCTGGAGATGAAAATCCCTAATTGCCAAATGTGTGGACCAGCACGCTTAGCTTTCATGAAATAAATACAGAGGGAGATGATGTTGCTGAACTGATTAGCGGTAGCAAATACAAGTCATCACAATGATGTGGTCCCTAAGCCAGTGACCTTATGGTCTAAAATAAGGACAAAATGTAGATATGTATTTCTGGGTGTTTTCATGTAAACCAGTGCATATGCCGGTACCTAGGCAGTGTTCTCCTAATGACATACGCCAGCCTGATTTGAAACGTCATTGGTGTTTTTGTAGGATAATTTTAGGTTAATTGCTATTTGGGAAAGATCAGGTTAAACCCCTCTGTTTGAGGTTTAGTAGTTGGATAATTTATGATCTCACTCGTACGTCAGAGACCCAAAAGCATTTCCCTGGGAAACCCCACAGTTCACTGGGGTTGCGATTTTGTTTCCTTGTGAAGAGGGGAAAGGAACTTCTGGTGCTTAATGTAGGTCTCTGGAGGCTATACCTACATGTGCAAGAAGTTCAGTGCCATGGGAAGAGATCCAGCTGGTGCTGAAGACCTGATGTGGGCAATTTTTCCCCATTTCAGGTGAGCTTTACTTCAAACTACCTCTGGTCTGATCTAAAGGACAAAATGGTCATAGTGGCTGGAGGGCAGTACATGTGTTCCTCAATCCCATCTTCCAGTTTGATTTAATTTGAAAAAAGTCTGGTTAATTGGAAAAAAATCCTCCGAGACCTTTCCATCATATGAATCAAAGCATGCTAAGTGGCAACGATTGCAGGATCTGCCTTCAAAAGTGCGTTCATGATCTGAACTAAAGCACAAACGTAGGCACACTCTGTATGAAAATAAACACAGCTGCACTAAAAGGATTCATTTTATGTCAGAGTCCCATACTTTGGGATTTGGCTATAAACTCCTTAGTAAGCCCAAAATGTTGCAACTTGGCCCATAGCCACTTCAGTATAAATGGCTGGATTTATTATTTCACTGGTTTTAATGTTTTGCAGATTGCTGAAAAAGATACTCAGAACACCCTGATCTAATTTACTAATTGGCTTAAAAATCACCTCTAATAAAGTATGTAATTGTACAGGGAAATGGTGATTTCAGTCCAAGCATATTACCCTGTGTGAGTAACTCCTTTTTCTGTGATGTTCACATTCAGAAGCTGCTGAGGTTTTATAGCATGCTGTATGTTTACTAAACTGCCTGCTCACCGAACATTAAGAATATTTGTGTGTATGCAATATTTAAGGAAATATGAATTCATTTTGGCTGATTTTTGTCAAACAAGCAAATCTAATTCAGCTTACTCTTGGATGACAGAGTGGCAGTTTAATATCCTTTTTGACTTAATGTAACCAGCTTGCTATAAAAAAAGAAACAGCTTAAAGCTAACAGATTTTTTTTTTCCCAATCTTTCATTGCAGTTTCTATAAATCAATGTAAAAGCAGAGTGATAGAAATTATCATTAGCTGGAAATTACCTTGGCTGAAATCTGAGGCATGTAGTGCTGGGACTAGAGCAGTCAAATGTAGTTCCAATTAAAAATTATAAATTAGAGCTGCAAGAGTGTGGGACCACCTGCTTGGTGAACAATCTTACTTTCATATACATATATAAAAAGGTCACCGAGTTCCTGAACTCATAGACATTAAAGCAAATAGACTCTGTCTCATAGTGTCTCAAGAGAAAAACAAGCACTTTGAAACTACTCTCCTTAGGATGTAATATTGTGGCTGAATTTCCCATCACAGAAAAATTTACCCTCTCATTTGTGGATATAGGAAGGAAGGAATAGCTAACCAGTTAGGAATCTGATGGTCTCAGAAGAGCCAATTAGTTAAGAAAGTTTGTTGGCGTGCAGGAGTCACAAGTTCAGGCTCCCCTTCTCCTCGTACGGACCGGCTGTGTGCATGGCAGTTTTCTTCGGGGATTCCGCTCCTCTGGCCTGGGTCTTCCATCCTTCACTGGTCCAGCCCAGTCCAGGAAATAATTTAAATTCTCATTTTCAAGAGGGGATTTCTGTCTAGTCCCCAGACTCCCCTGAATCTTAGAAATCATCCCTAAAGCTGGTACATTTCTATGAATGGCAGTGTTGATGGAACAATATATTCCTGTGAGGACACTTTTTGCCAAGACGACTGTACTTGGGCTTTTATCTTTCACCTCTCAGATATATTATTGCAATCTGTCTGATGAGTTGAGCAGACTTTCCCACGTAAGGTCAGATTCCTCAGTAGTGATGGTTTCAGGGTCACTTTTCACTTAAATGAACATTCAGTTTCTTCCACAGCTAGAAACCAGCTTTAATGAAGAATATGCCATTGTGCCGTCAATAACCGAGCTACCCGAGTACTTGATATCTGGAACATAAGGTTGCCTGATGTTTTATTAGAAGGGACATATGTGATGATGTGAGATTTTTTCAAAGCAGCGGATTCTCTCAGCTTGAAACTCTGTGTCAGAAACCACTGAATTATCCCTCCCCGTGAAACTTTTCCCTCTGTACCTAGCACTTCACCATGACCCCAGGGTGTCCCAGACTTGTCTCACTTTGCATACAGCTTGTCTGCAACATTACTTGAATGTGTTACATTCCTAACACTGATGTACTCCAAATTTGTCAAAATACTGGGGCTAGACAAGCAGACAAGCTTAAAATCAAAATAGGAAAGCAAAGACAAAAGCTCTTGATTACAGAGATGGAGCTGCTGCTATGAAAGCATCAAATTAAGCACGGTAAACTTGTGTCAAAAACTAATCTGTTCCCCAAGCTATAACTAAGTGCTTCGTGGAAAGCTGCCTTGGTAGCTGCGGTTGAGGATTAGCTGAGCGGGCTCTCCTGAGGTGGTGGCTCCTGCAGCGGACGTCCCTGCTCTGGATCGCCTTAGTCCTATGATACCTGTGCAGCGTAAGCATGCCGCTGCATGCAAATAAATCTTCAAAGCACTTGCTAGGAAGGTCTGCTTCCCCCTCCTTCTGGCTAATCAATTTAGGGAAGCTTATTGCAGCACGCTTTGCTGTTTGTGCAAATGCAAATGAAGCCTTGTTCGAGTTTGTCTGTGACTGGGGTAGACAAAGCTCTTTTGATGTGTTGATTTTCCATACCCTGCTCATCCTCCTGTTTCAGAAGCAATTTTGAATTGCAGTCTTTCTGACTCCTCCCTTCCTGGACACAGAGCTTGTGCTGTGAATCTTTTCATGGTGCCACAGCAATTTACAAAGGGTTATGTATAGGATGGTCGCGATGGTCTTGCAGCATGTGATAAATTGCTGGGCTGATGCAGAGGTTGCATGAGGCATATTAAGAATACTGGTCCCAATGTGGTGTTTTGCTCGCTGCCCGCCATTGCAATTTTTTTGAACTCCTGCCAGTCATAACACAGTCTTCTGTCCACCCTTCCAAGCAACATCTGCATGTAAGAGCAACTACATATCTAATGTCTCGTTCTCTTTCTGCCTCCTTATAACCAACTGTCGTGGTTTAACCCCAGCCAGCAACTGAGCAGCACGCAGCTGCTCGCTCACTCCTCCCCACCCAGTGGGATGGGGGATGGAATCAGGGCAAAAAAAGTAAAACTTGTGGGTTAAGGTAAAGATGGTTTAATAGAACAGGAAGGAAGCAAATAATAATGATAATAATAATAAAATTGCAATAATAATAACAAAAGAACAGGAATATACAAAACAAGTGATGCACAATGCAATTGCTCACCACCTGCCGACCAATGCCCAGTTAGGTCCCGAGCAGTGATCCCCCCCAGGCCAATTCCCCCCAGTTTATATACTGGGCATGACGTCACATGGTCTGGAATACCCCTTTGGCCAGTTGGGGTCAGCTGTCCTGGCTGTGTCCCCTCCCAACTCCTTGTGCCCCTCCAGCCTTCTTGCTGGCTGGGCAGGAGAAGCTGAAGGCCCCTTGACTTTAGACTAAACATTACTTGGCAACACCTGAAAACATCAGTGTGTTATCAACATTCTTCTCATACTGAACCCAAACCATAACACTATACCAGCTACTAGAAGAAAAATTAATTCTATCCGAGCTGAAACCAGGACACCAACATATCCATATATACAGATTCAAATAAAGCAAGATATTAAGTGGGGAAACCAAAGAGACTCATAGAAGATGAGCTGGCCAAATACTATTCCTTTAACCAGGCATGAAATTTTGATATAGGGTGTGCTCATGGGGGATGTACAATGGGAGCATTTCCCCTAAATATTGGGATGAATATTTAGACCGTGTCAAATAAGGGTTTTGGAAGGTGAGTGGGTATAATAATGAATAATATATACTGCCCATAACTAGAAGGTTGGGTAGTGGTGGTAGCTGTATAGCATTGGAAGTTTTTTTGATAGACAGATAGATAGATTAGATGGATAGATAATGGGGAACGGAAACTAAAGCAGATTTCCAGGCATTTTAACTCTCTGCTGCTATCTAACAGCACAATCAATAGTTCTGAAAAGGGAAAGGCATTTGCAATGCTAATTGCAATTCACGAGAGGGGGTGTACTGGGTGGGTGGAAGAGTTAGTTGTTTGCTTGCTGAGGGACATTTCAGAGCTGCCGAAGTTCTGATACTCGTAATGCTTTTTATATAACAATTATCTGCTGAGCCCGTGACTGACTAGGACCCAGCAATAATTTCTAAATCAAAGAAATCAAGGAGGGTGGTCCTTCCTCAGGACCATGGAGCTTGTGGGACAGACCGTCTTTGCTAGCATTTTGAGGTCTACAAAGCCCATCTCTTCAGCTTTTGTCAAATATGTCCTGTCTCTTCCTATTTTCTGGTATCTACTTTTTTGATTTCTGAATAACAAATGGATATTTTTACCTGTGGCATGACCTGACTCTGCCAACCCGATTTAACCTGATTAGTGCACTACTCTGTGCATGCAGGTTTGTTGGCCCCAGTTGAAGTACTTGCAGAATAAAGTACAAATCAGTGTGACGGAGGATGACAAACTCAAGCTCTTTCCTCCTCTCTCCCTCATTAAGCCAGGGTGAATGTTTGCTGGACTCCACAGCGTGAAAACATATGTTTGTGTTTTTAAGACCAGAACGCAGAATCATTTTGGGGGAAGAAGAGGAAGAAAAATAATGTTCCGGTGCCAAGTCTTGTCAATGCCAATTTTGAAAAGTACCACTGATCTCTAAGCATGTGGGAGCAAGGAATAGCAAAGGCATCTATCTCCTGGCACTCTGCAGGCTGCTGCTGACCTCCCAGAGTCCCCAGGGCTGTTCACGCACAAGCTGGGGTTGGCTGCGGTGTTGAGTGAATGTTACCTTGCGCACTCAGATGCAATTCTTAATTGGGTCTGGGTGAGAATTTCTGCATTACACAGGGTAAAGTGTAAATGTCTGTGGCACGTAGATGTCACAGACATACAGTTTTAAGTCCCTGAACTAGGAATTACAAAAGAAGATCAAATAGTAATACCTGGGTTCTTTTTTCTTTTCTTTAACCTCTAACAGAGGAGTGGCTACTATCGTTATCTATGCTTTCATCTTTAAGAGATGGAGGTATGAAATTTCCTTTCTAAGTCAGTTTGGAATTAGAGCAAAATTTTTCATTTCCTAAATGAAACATTTTTTTTCTGGAAAAAGAAGCCCAAACCTGAACCTTATTAACTTCTGCCAAATTCAACAAATAATTATTGGACAAAAATGAGGGAGATCCTTGAAAAGGTAATAGATTTCCCCTTTCCATTTCAATATAGTATTCCGCAGCTAATTTTAGCACATTAGTGGATTATTACATCCTGTGGAAACACTAAAAAAATTCAACGAATAAATACAACGGATGCCAGTTTTAAAAAAAACCCAGCATTGATGAGTTGCGACAGGTCCTGAGGCAGCAGTAAGATTCCCGTGCCACGCGGGTCTGGGCAGGCTGGCTCAGCACGGGGGCCGGGTAGCTGCACTCCTGTGGTACAGAGCTCGAGGCAGTGAGCTGGCAAGGCTGCTGCCTTGGACGTGGTGCAGAGGTGGTACTTCTGCTCCTGGACATGAATTGTCGGGAGTGGAGCGCTTGAACTCCAAATGAACTTTCTGAGTGAAACCCCTTGGGTGCAAAATTATATTTTTCCAAAGAAAGTTTATTTCCTCTGAAAATTTCCGACAAATTATTCCAATCTCCTGTTAGTTTAAGGATGTAAAACTGTTTCTACAGGAAGGTATTATATCAGTGGCTAGCCAGCCACCTCAGCCTGAGGTTCGGCATGCTTTCCTTATTTGCACTTAATCGTAACTTCATTATTTGTAGCAGAACCTTTGAAAGTTATTGTTCATATAAATTGCGAGATCTGTGGAACTCATTGCAAGATTATAAGGTCCATCTGCACAGTGGTACAGAGAGTCTTCTTTCTCAAAACTCTGATTATTTCTTATGTCTTTCACAGACATCCATGCATTACTGGGGGTGTGACTAATGCTCTGCCTGCCTATCCCAACAGGTTGGTAATTTCCCTCACCTTTCCTTAGCTATATCTCTACTTTTAAATAAAGCAAATTCACCCTTTTGACAGCCCGATATTAATATTTGGTTTAAACAACATTAAGGCTGTGATATAAAATCCAGGCACTGTTAAAACAAGGTTGACACCGTCTCCTTTAATCACATGGCTTTGTGTCTTAGCCGATGCTTGGTGTGCATTTTCAGATTAACTGTGGCAGGATTTACAATTTCGTGGATTTCAGTGCTTCATCTACCACCTTTAGCAAACCTGATGATCTCTTCCACCACGGAGCTGCTTACTAGGGTAGCAGTCTCTTGTGACAATACAAAAAAAAGTGTACCAAACGTGTACACTAAGCAGAATAACATGTCAAGGTGATTTTGAGGAGTACAGCACATGCCGATCTTCACTTCTGGCTATTTTCTGTCATGAGTTGGGAGGAATTTGGGAAGACAGATTCAAATTTTTATATAAATATAAAAATTAATTGAAAACTGTAATAAGCTGGTTGAGTGAGATTTGAACCTTGGAGAAAAGAAGCATACAGCAATACTTTTAATGTTGAGATATTAGAAAGAGAAGTGAAACTGTCCTGGTTTATTTCCTTCAAATAAATATGTCAGCTTTTTAAGAGCTAAGCCATTACATTAAAAAAATAACAATCTCTAAACTAGCTCAGACTCAACTTGACAAAAACCGGGGGTATCTTGAGAATGGGAATAAGAAGAGAAATCTGTTTTTGTCAGCAGAGTGACAGCAGCTTCTTTTATGACTTTAGAGATGAAGGAATTAAAATGCGTTGCATTATGTTACAAAAGAAGAAGCGAACTCAATGTCCTCTGACATAATTTTATTTTCCAATCTTTTGTTAGGAGGCATAGTTATAATTTGAAAATGAGGAGGACTAAATGTTCTTCATGTGATGAGTTTTTTTCTAATACATTGAAAAAATGCTTAGTGCAGTCAAAGCTGTGTGAGTGCGAGGGATGTTAGTATTTTTGGTTTTGGAGTGGGGGTTTTACAGTATGTTGGGTAGCGGCTAACATACCAGAGTCATAATCAAAAGCAGTTCAGATATTGTCCCGTATAATGCCTAAACTCTAGGAACAGACCCTGACAACCAGCATTGGAGGCTGTATTCTTTTACCCTGTAAAAACCCCATCTCTGGGGGAGAGGCTGTGAGACGCCCTTCCCAAACAGCAGCACTACAACCTGCGACTGGGTGCGCCGGAGATGCTACACTCAACCCAAAGGCTCGCGGGATGCCTCAGGCCACAGGGTCACTGTTCAAGTTGATTTGCCCAGATCATCTTTCCAAATACTTGCCTCCCCGTGCTACTCCTTTAATGCCTACCTCTGTCCTGCAAAGGCTCTGCCGTGGCTGCGGTGCAGCGCGTGGATGGACTCTCTAACGGCTCTGAGTGTCCCCGTGTGCCACGAGAGCTCGCGGGCAACCTGGGGTGCTTTGATCTACCTCTGGCGTCTGATTTTTGTGTATCCAGCTCAAGGACTGGTGAAGGGACTGTTGAACCTGCGCAATTCTGTGTCAGCACATCTCAATTCCACTTCTGATTCACAAATCGAGTATTTCATTCTCGAGCACCACAAGGGGCTCCCTCAGCAGCTGACATATTTGACAGTCACGCTGCACTTCAAAGAACTTCACAGGGTTGTTAGCGGTAGCAGGGATTTTCACAAAGTTGTATTTTTAGCGCAGAGTCTGAAAGAATGACTTGACGTATAGTACAGTGATCATAACCTTCCTCTGAGCGCAATAGGCTGCTTAATTTATGACTTCTTTTGGAAATAAAAAAAAGTCAGGATAGGATATTTAGCAATGTCAAAGTTTCTGTATAAGAAACACGGAACTGCAGAAATGCTGGGTGAGCGTTTATTAAAAGTAGCTCTGGTTGCATTTTTCATTCCGTAGTATGATTGATGCCCTAGTTTTCCCTCCATTGTTTATTTCATGGATTTTTGGCTGCTATCATTAAAATCAAAGATATAGGGTTATAGTAAAAATACACTAGCAGACTGGTTTAAACTAAATGTTTTCCATAATATTTGGCCCAAAGGAAGAATTTTCTGTTCTGGAATGTTCATTATCTGAAATAATTTCCAGAGAACAATGACAATATGTTAAATCGCTCTGTCTGAATGAGTGCCCATGTGTCTCCTTTTTGACTCATCCAGGCATGTGGCCAATGATGAGTATTTTTTTAAAGGAAAAAATTATGTTTTAAAAATCTAACAGAATATACCAAGGTCAGTGAATTGGCAAAAGTTGTTCAACCTTCTCTTGATTGCCTCCCTTTGCCTTCTTACTTTCCTCATTCTTTCCTTTTAATTCACCTATTTCTGCCACAAGATACCATCCATCCTTTCTAACTACTTAATTCAACATGGAATAAGAAACTGAAGGAAGTAGAACATGAGCTTGCCATTATCCTAATGCATCGGCTTGCATGGTATTGCATACAGACTTCTTCTCACCTTTTTGTTTCTTGTTCTTTAAAGCATTTTCTTGTGTGGACGTGCCTGACCCACTGTGTTACCTAAAAGATGGGAATTGACTCCATGTGATAAACCTGTTCTCTTTTTTGGCCTTCCCTAGATTGATGTTCCCGGCTCTGTTGTAGCTTGTGCGAACTCGCTGTAAATTTACTCAGCTAATGCCACTGCAAACACTTATCTAGACACTTGGCAAATGTTTGTGGTGTATACTCAGACTCATCCGAGTATGAGCGGTGAGTACGTGTGTCATGGAACAAATCTTTTAGGCTACCATTTATATGGTGGTAGTTAATTTAAATCGACACTATGCCGAATCATTGCAGATGCACTAACTGTTCTCTACTCGCCCTCGATGGACCCTTTCTTTCTGCTCTGTGAGGCACTCAGTTGATTTCTTTTGATTAAAACAGGCTAACATGAAATAAGCCTACTGAAAATTCAAAGGCTGCAGTAGACAATTTCTGAAGAGAAGCATTTTTTTCTAAGTGGATCTTCCTAGGGTTGCTGAGTGTGTTGTAGTGTTTCCTTTTATGCCATGTGTGTTTGTCAGCACTGTGTCCTGCTCTAGAAGAAGGTATGTAAATGATATTTCTCTTTATCACATTGCCTTAAGTTTAGTTTTTCTGCAGTACTATGAATGTGAAAAATTAATTTCAGGAATACTGATTTGTTAATTTCAGTTCCCATGCATAATGGATTTAATGTCTCTTTTTTTTTTTTTCTGTCTTTCTTTTTTTTTTAACATTAAAAGGTGTACTGAGTCTTTTTATCTATTTTTCTGGTTTATCCTAGACACATGGAAACATATTTCTAATATTTGAATAGAAGTATATCAATACCGTTTCATGCTTTCTATGGATTTATCCCCCACGTTTTATGTTAAACTGGGGGATTAATTTGTGTCGCATATTATTCATTATGTGAGTTTGTCTAGAGGACAGAAAACATCAAAAGCAAGGTTTTTATTATTTTAAGGAATTATTGTGAGTTTTTTTCCTTTCCTTTTGCAAAGGGTATGAAACAATGAAAACCCACAAAGATTAAAAACTGTTAACTTCCTGAAATCTAGGTAGAATTTTCTTGCATCTAAATCCATATTCTATGAATCTTTGATGTGACATAAAGGCTTAACTGCTGAGGTGGGGAGTGGGACAGAAAGCCATGGAGAGCACACTGTGGCCGTCTGTTATCTTTCTTAATTTCTATCGTAATGCTGAGGGAGGGAAACCTCTTTTAGACTTCTCTTATTCTTATTTGTATTTCTTCTAACGACATTTCAATTTATTAAACCCATAGGTCAACTTAAAAGAAAGAAAGAAACGAAACAGACCCCGTAAGTGAGCAGTGGTGACGGTTGCGGGTGTGCAAGCATCAGAGAGCGCTTTCCTTTCCACAGCTGCCTGACTCTGACCCTTCTGCAGCCTCCTCAGCCTCTCCCCATCTCCTTCCTACCAGATATGTCTCCCTGTTTGTGATGCTTAGCTCAGGCCGTAGGTAGCAGAGACCTTATTTTCCAATCCTGTCACCATTAAAAAAGATCTGGGTTGCCTGGGTTACAGATTATGCTGTGAAAAGATGGTACTTACACGACAACCCTGTGGGATCCCAGATGCCTACTGGATACAAGTTTTTCTTTCATTTATCCCATTCTCTACAAGCCTTACATGTATTTTGTTACATAGTTCGCCTCTCTGGGTGAAAGCAGACCCTGCATTAGAATCATAGAATCATTTAGGTTGGAAAAGACCTTTAAGATCATCGAGTCCAACTGTCAACCATGCCCACTAAACCACGTCCTGAAGTGCCTTGTCTACGTGTTTTTTGAATACCTCCAGGGATGGTGACTCCACCACTTCCCTGGGCAGCCTGTTCCAATGCCTGACAACCCTTTCAGTCAAGAAATTGTTCCTAATATCTATTGCTAATATGTTCACCTTAACTACAATCTTCTTAGTGCATATATTTTTAAAGACCATGGGTTGGTTTTTATACTGATGTTGGAGACTCAGGGACTCTGCTCCTGATTTGTACTGCACTCATGGAGACTAAAGTAAGAAACGCAGCATCTCTGGATGGGTTTGGGGAAGCAGTTAAGTTAGAAGGGTAAAAAGTTTCCTCTGCTGCTGAACGCTGGTAACTGAAGGCCCACTGCAAGTCTCTAACGTGGTGGCTTTATCATCTTTGCTGGCCACTGAGGCAGACCAGCAGGCAGTGGCTTCAGCTCATGGATTTGACATCGCAATTAGGCCAGAGGGATTTATTTTCAGTTGTCAAAAGTGAATCCAATCCATCAGCATAGAGGGTGGTAAGGAGCATGTGCAGATGGTGAAAGCTGACTGTTGTGGTCTGGTTTTGGCCCCTCAGCACGTCCATGCCTGGGAGGGCAGTGCAGACACCAGCTCAGGCTCAGCTCATGTTCGGAGCATCTCATTAGCCTGCGCCACGTGCCATCCCAGCTCGATCCACACTCTCCCAACAGCCTCGGAAAAGAGCAGAACCCTCTCGGTGCGGCACTTGATGCAACTTGGACTATGCCATTGGAGCATGGGACCAGCTCAGGTCACACTCCACTGCTGACAGAGCAACCACAGGTTGAGTTATCCAGCCCCGCAGTGCTTTCAAATTCATCCTTTATTCATAATGTGGCACTGGACCTGAAGGATGCTGGTATAGAAGTTACTACTCTTGATGCCAAAAGGCCTCTGAGTTCTGCTGGCAATTAGTTGGGAGAGGGAATGTGTTTATATTTTTTTGTAATTATGTACAGGTGTATTTGGTGAGCTGGGATTTGGATTCTGTAGGTGACGAGGAAACCACAGAGAAGTAATAATGAAGTACACTGGTGCTTCGAGGTGAGCCTGTAAACAATTAGCTTCAGCGTAGTTCCTCACTAGTGAAGGACTCTGGTTTATGGGCTTTGATGGGGAAAGAGGTTTGTGCAATCTCTGAGTATCTGTCTCTCAACATGACATTTTAGCTTGAAATCTGTTGTTGAGAAACAACTAAAATTTATAAAAATATAGCAAGCAAAAATCTCCGCCTTTGAATCAACTGAACAAGGCCAATTTAAACCAGCTGAGCTGGTAATATTTATGTTCTCCAGCTTTCCCCAGGTATTATAAAAAAATCTGCCTAAATTCAAAAGCAACAAAAAATCCCATAGATTATCACAATGGAGGAAAACATTATTTTTCATGATGGGGGTCATAACTTTGCATCTTGATTGAATAATAATAAATCAAGTAAAGAGTATTAACTAAAAACTATGTCAAAGTTTTAATTAAATCCACAGCAGTTCCTATTTTTCAATGTACATGGGAAGAGGCAGGGTATGATATATTCCCTCGATTGAAGAATTTTCAAATTCTAGCTGGACAGCACTTTAATTAACTTCATTTTCTCCCTTTTCTCAGCTGAGGTCCCACTCCATTACAATTCTGAATCAATCTTAAATGTAACGTTTTGGAAAAAATAGCTTTCTCACTGTGTGACTGCTAAACATTTTTTTTTTTTTTCAGGAGGCTGAAAACCTTCAAACTAACTGTTGGTACACTAACAGTTGCGGTGGCAAGGGGGATGTGGGGAAGCCAGAGTGAAGATTACGAATGTGGGAAGAGTGTCCCATTCGAAGGCTGGTGCACAGCACATGCTTTTAATGGAGCTACTTCTGTTTCTGCTGTTTGCCAGCTGTAGTGTGACACCGGGGATCTGCTCGGTAAAATGATAACACTTGCACAACAAACTGTTTGTCCCTGGCTGGTTGACAAGCTGAGAGCAGCGGTATCATTACTGAATAAGAGCCCAGAGTCTCCTCCTTGTCATCCTCTTGCACTGAGATAATTGCTAACAGACGAAAGACAGCATCTATTTCACAGGTTAAAGTTGAAAGAGTTTGTAGAAATACCCGAGAGCCCAGGTCGAGGTTTTCCTCAAGTCTGATTTCATGGGTGTGGATTAATCTTCACAGGGGCTTTGCATAACTCAGGCAAAAGGCTGGAGGAAGGGACCTGTCGCTAGTGGCAGCCAACACCAATCCTTCTTTCCCTGCCAGTCACTGGAAATGTATTTTATAGCACATTTCAGTGGGTAAAATATGTCAGGTGTTATGCGTGTAGTAACAATAATATTTCTTCTCAAACAGTTTGGATTTCAGGAGAATGGTACCAGCCAAATGGGGTTGGCCTTTGTAAACTGATCGTTTGGGAAGGCTCCATTGGAAAGACAAGTGCCATGCGTGTGTGTCTACACCATGTTTTATAGCCGTGACTTTATTTTCATGTGGAAACAGCAGAATTAAGACACACAGGGTGTCAGTTAGCAGACTAATAATATCTAAACCAGGGAGTTGTCTGTGAATTTGACACATCAGAGAAGCCATGCCACAGCATGTCACGTGTAATGTTAGGGAACATGATGTTTCAATTATTAAATCAAGGTTGAAGCTTAAAGGTTGTATTTTCTTCCTCAGGATTTTGGTTTAGTGCGTTTCCCTTTTTTCCCCTTGTCAATATTGTATATAGGATAGCTTGGGTCTCAGTGGCTTTTGTGAAAGCTTCTGCTGGGTCTTCAAATGATCTAATTTATTGAGATTATTACAGTTAGAGTTACTGAGATCTCAGAGGCAATACTACTGCCAATTTATTTTTTTTATTATTTCTTTTTGTTAGTGCTGCTTGTAGTGTTACCTCTAGGACAAAAGAACAAGAGGAAGCTTTGAGTGGAGGTGTAGTTGTTTAGCTCTCTATCTTCTTTGTTGAGACAGAGTATGGCAATGCTGCAGTGCAGAGATACTCGAGCTGGCATTAAACTGATTATGTTGGGTACTGGAAGCATGCTGGCTACAGCAGAGCGGAGTCCAGTATGTTCTGATTTTCCCTGCCAAAAAGCTTAGCAATTTGGGCACCAATGAACCAATAACAATAAACAGCAGTGTCTGGATAGGATTTTATGGGGGAGTTTGTCGTTCTGAAATTTTTCATGTTCCCTATGCTGCTGCCTCTCTTGCTTCTGTAGTCTTTTATCTCTCCTAACTTCAAAGGAAAAAATGAAGCAACAAGGATGACAGGATACAGAAGCTGTGGGCAATACATCATCCAACAACAGATGCCTGACTGCAGCTATTTCTTACACAAAGGGTCTGTGCAATAATTCCCGGGTTAGGCAAAACCAAATCCTTATACAGAAAATATTTAAGGAGTTGAGTTGAGAGAGAAGACAGGACGGATTGCGGTGATCAGACACAGAGCTCAAGCATACTGACCAGCAACTCAGCTGGCCCCTTTTGTCCCCTCCGCTCCATTTCCCATGCCTGTTTTCCCATTCACCTTCATCATCTTAGTCCACCATCGTCTCCTCTTAAATCAAACCCCACTCCGATTACTTTTTTCCCACAGGTCTCACTGCTGCTGCATCTGTATCCAAATTTGGTGCTTCTGACAAGGTCACCTGGCCAATCATTTAGCAGTCCCTGGTGGCCTAGCAAGGTTTCACTCTTCAAAAAATCCACAGTTTTCCCCTCCCTTATCTGTGAGATTTCGTAGAATCATGGAATCACAGAATTGTTTAGGTTGGAAAAGACCTTTAAGATTATCGAGTCCAACCATAAACCTAACACTGCCAAGTCCACCACTAAACCGTGACCCTAAGTCTCACAGCTACACGGCTTTTAAATACCTCCAGGGATGGGAGACGGTGACTCCACCACTTCCCTGGGCAGCCTGTTCCAATGCCTGACAACCCTTTCAGCGAAGGAATTTTTCCTAATATCCAATCTAAACCTCCCATTTGGCCATCTTCATATTATTCCCTCTTAACCATCTGTGAAATTCGGTCATTCTTCATGGCATTATCTGGAACAATTGTTAACTTCTTGCTCTGTTTTCTGCCATGTCCAGTAATTTCTCATGGCCAGTTCATTGAGATAAACCTCAGGGCATGGACGAATCATCCTCCAGTGTACCTTCACAAACTGGAAGGGAGAAGGACTAACAGCACAGTCACACAAATGGTGGCATTCTATTTTTGAGAGTTTGAAGTTTAGAAGGAAAGAAAAAAATTCCTGGAAGTTTGAAGTTTCAACCTATTTTTACTGTTTACAAATAAAGACCAAACTTTTGAAAAGTGCTGGCAAGAAGGAAGTGACAGACAACAACTTTGCCTTTTCCCCCACTGCCGCTTCCTTTATTTCCTCTAAACACCACTAAGAGAAAACCTAAAAGCCTGCTGTGTTTGCCTGACGAACTGGAGACCCTGCCATAAATTTTAATTCCTACAGAAAGGAGACTTGAGTGGAGCTTTCTATAACTAAACATGTGTCTGAAGCATCCAGCTATTTTAATGTTCTCATGATTTTGCTTTCTCTGGAAATTGCATCCAATATCAGAGAAATGTGTTTAGTGAACCGTGTTGAATGGAAGAAGAATTGATGTTTTAATTTAAAAAAAAAAAGAAAAAGATAGGAGACTGTGGACAAAAAATGATTTGCAGGATAGCACGCAATACCTAGAAACTTTAAAACCACCTACCTTAAAACTGAGAACTTACACCTGAGTGAAATGGAAGACATTTGTATTTAGTCCCAGGCCAAGCTATGGAGTATGGAGGAGAGTGGAGTCCTGAAAAACATAAAGCTTTTTTAAAACTTTAATAGTATTTAAAAAAACTCCTAAACACATCTGAGTTTTTAAATGTTTCTTTGTTCTTAGCAGAAAAAAATGAAGTGAGAGAAGTATAAAAAGTGGAAACGCAGAAACTGAAGACTCATGTGTTAAATGCTTTCATTAAAAATTTGAAGATAAGATTTAGCACTTTGGCATTTAAATATCCAGCTCCTTCTGGTATCCTTTGCAGAAGGAACGGCTGGATGTGGGTACAAAATTAGGATAAAATATGATATTAATTTGCACTGAAGTAGCAAATATTCTACAGTAGTTTCAGGTCATTATTCTATTTTCCAGCTAAGGGAACTACATTAATAGCTTATGGGATTTACAGAGCAAGCATCAATTTAATGGTTCACCCTAAGTTTGGGGAAAATAGGAAAGGGCAGGATACTGGAGGATGCATTCTATCTTGGTGCATTAAAATCAATGGCAAAAGTTTCTTGGTCTAAAATGGCCTCTGGATAGTTTCTAATTCCAGTGCTGCTGCTGCACCTTAATTTCCTCTCTGCAAAATGGAAGGAACCATAGTTGCCTGACAAGAGTTAAAACGGACTGTAACCCTCATAGCTCCGTCTCAGATAGGAAAATCTTCTGAATTGTTAAGTTTTACTTGCATTTTTGGAGACGGATGGGAGGGGGGTTGGTTTTTTTTTAAGTGTGGCCTCAGGCTAGAAAAGGAAAAATATTTGCAATGAATTAACAGAAGGAACCTGCAGGGTCACGCAGTTTCAATTACTGTATTTTCTAAGCAGCTCTCATCATTGGAGTCCTGCCTATGTTTTGTCACTAGTCACCATGTTCTTTAAACTATAATATTTCCCTGTGCTCTGAAGCTAGGTGAGAAACCCTTTTTTGTTCCTTGCTGTTGGAGATGGGATACCTTTGTAAATGGTGAGGAATGCGTTACGCTGTTTGTAGCTCATTCATGAGAAGGCTCAGAACAAGAACCAGGAAATAATGTCATAACTTAATAGCTGAAATACTGTCTTCACAGGAGAGAGTCATGCTAGTACAGCACCTATAAATCAGTGTTGGTGCAGTGCGACATCACATATGCGACCTTTTTTAAGGTGATAATTCCCATAATTTGGGTATTGACCTTGTTCTGTGTTGTACAGACTTGTAATCTGTGGTTTTTGAGTGATCCCCACAGGTGGGACATTTCTAATGTGAAGTCAAGCTGTGAGACACCTCTGAGTGTGCTGGGAAGATGGGATTATAAATATTCATTGCTTTTGCAACCTTGGACTATGAATGTTTCAAATGTTATAAGCTAAGCAGAACTGGGCCTAGGCAGAGGGAAAAAAACCAAAAACCCTCACAACTTTGGTAATTCCAGGTGATAAATGAAGCGGAATGGGTAAGAAAATGAAAGCTTTTCTGCTAGGCTGCTTTTGAACCAACATGCTAATTTGATTAGGAGAAGTACATAAGCACAATATAAAGTCTAATCACCTATGTCAAAACCAAGTCAGGCTAGATTTCCCCTCCCTTGGAAATACAGTAACTGCTTTGCCGTCTGCTGTCATCACAGAAGAACAAAACACCGTGAGCTATAGTTTTGGTCATCTCACAGTTTACCTCCCAGGTGTGAGGAACAAGCATGGGTGCTATCAGGCTCCTCCATGCTGTCCCATCCCTCCCCACATGGGACCCCGACCACCAGCCATGGGAAATACGATCAGAGCAGTGACAACATCATGGGCCTGGAGAAAAATCTGGCTCCAATCGTGTTTAATGGCACTAAGAGTTTCTTTCAACTGCATGTCTGACAAGCAAGGGATGAAGAGCAGTAGGAGCTTAATTCACTCCTTTCCTACTTAATTTGTCCAGGTATAGAAGGAGGACTCGTTAAAGCTTGGTGTCTGCCTGTGCTCTGCAATGAGATATGGCAAAGTCCAATCCTCAAGCCTTCTTCCTGTGGTCAGGTACAAATGTGTTTGGGGTTTTTGTTTCTTAAAGAGTAGCTTTGCAGATAAATTATCTCAACAGAAACCATAATCTTATATTTCCCCCCCCGCCCCCCCCCAACCTCTGCACCTCAACCACTGATGGATTCCCCAGGTTTATGTGGCAGAAGTTGAAGATGAACTCCTGCTGCTGCCGGGTTCATGGCATCACCCTGCCGGAGTCTGAAGACGATGACCCTGCACAGCTCAGCGTGTAATGGGTTCCCCACTGGGTTGATCCTCACGCGGTGTCCCTTCCCTTGTGTCACAGGTGAATCTCCAAATCTCTACACCAATGGCTATTGAGGGCCCGTCCTTCTCATCCTCTCTCGCTTTTGTGTGTGTGTTTTGGTTTTGGGTTTTTTTCGGTTTTTGTTTTGGTTTGCTTTTAAACCAGGAAAGGCTCTAATATCAAAAGATACCACTTTTTCATGAAATGAAATCACTGTTTCCCTGTGAGTTCATCTTCAAAGCGCAATAAAACCCCAGAGCTCAACGACCTTAAAGCCTCTCCTTGTTTGCGATTTGTTAAGCAGTATGAATTCGGTGGAGAAATCGGGGATGGCTGCTTCAAGGGTGACTGGCAGGAGGGAATTCTCAAGATCTGTCATGGTGTAACATGGTAGCATGAGAAGGGTTCAAAATGTAGATCCATCTCTATGCAACATGTTCTGCTAATGCCTTAGAGACCTTGGTGTTGCTGGGGAAAAAACGAGAAGAAAAGTTTGCAATTAGATTGAAAATTTGATTATCCCTGATGACCCATTTTGGTTAAGATTCTGGGATTGTGTAAATCAGTGTGTATTGTTTAATGACTAGAGCATAAGAGTGCCTAGATCCGTACAGCTGGGACAGCCAAGGCAGGAGCTGAGTCTGGGACTCCTCCCTCTCCCTCTTTCTTGGTATTTCTTTTAGTGAAACAGGATTTTACTGAAATCTCCTGGAGTGCATCCTACTGTCACCTGCAGTTCAAGTTCCATCATACTTTAACTGTTACAAGGACTTATGCCCTGCCCAGAGACACCCTACCTGACATGGGATCCTTGGGATTATCGCTGTGAGACACAGGCGGTAGTTCTTCTATTGCTGCCACTACACCAATTTTCTATTTTTTCCCAACATGCCAGCTGAGCTATTTATGAAGCTGCAGTGGAAAACAAATCAGTGCAATGTTGCAAATTATAAAAATGATCCTTTTAACAATTTTTATTATTATCATGAACTGAAAAGGAGAGGGGAAAGGGGAAAATTTTTTAAACTACTTTCCCTGCTGGACAGATGATGATGCTGGACCATCTCCTTTTTGATGTGATAGGCTCAAAGCATGTCTTTAAAATACTTCTGTGGTGCTTGTGGCTGTTCAGCTGGGCTTAAGGACACATTCTTCCCCCCCCCAAA
>VYZV01040732.1:162125-215374 GCA_013401275.1 Pandion haliaetus | reverse complement strand
TTTTTTTGCAACAAACCATAAAGGTTAGTCACACATAGCTGTTAGATAATTCTTACTGTATTAGCTGGAATTTCCAGTTGAGCACATCTTCGCTTTGTGGTGCTCCTCGGCTGAATGCGTAACATCCCTTGGTCCCCAGGGCAGCATTGGTAACAATTTACGGTGTGGCAACCTGTGTTATGCCTGCTCTATGAATAGCAGTCTCATTTGTCATGTATTTGAAAAGACTGCTTGTTCAACATAGCTGATGACAAATTTTAGGTTGAGATAGGTTTGTCCTCTAGTTCACAGGCTGGCTCTTTTTTCCCCCTGTGGTGTCATTCACCACAGGCTAATCCTTCTGTGCCCTTTCCCTTCTCTGAGAGAAGACAGATCTGGAGTTAATTAGATATTCAACACCTGTGTTTCAATTATTGCATTATTTGAAGAATCTGGTGCTTCGCTTAATGTTCCTCAAGTAGTTCTCTTGATTGTTTGCTATTGCAGAGCTGGGGTAAACTTGTTTGCTTCTCCTTTTCTCTCTCCCTGAATTTGATTTTAGAAAGCAATCTCAGATAAAAGAGAGAGAGATTCCAGAGTTCTAATCACACACTGCTGTTGTTGGCTTTGTTGCTGCAAGTGGCAACATAGAGTGTACTTTACCTTACACTAAATGAAATGCCAAGAGCAGAATACATTATTTTTATTGTGATTTTTTTTTTTTTTGGTGAGCTTTTCCAGAACAGGCATATCTAAAAGCCATAATAGTTGTATTCAGCAAGGATTTATCTATACTATTTAATTACAAGAGTTCTGCATACATTTACATAATGTTTTGGAGGGTTTTGTGGTGAAAAAACAGCTCAGGGCACGTATGACATCTCACTTCTTTCTCCCTCTCTCTCTCCTGTCAATTACCCTTGAGTCATCCCACTTGCTTAAGCTTTAGGTCAACAAAACAAATTTCAAAGCAGAATCCAGTATCTGCTGAGCCACTAACTTCATCACATGCCTGTAGAAAGTGCATATTTTTTCATCATCCTTTTCTCCTAATGTGATTGTTCTTCTGATTTTCTTCTACGGAGGAATCCTAATTCATGTTCAGTGTGGTTTCATTTAAAGAATTTCTGCATGTCCTCAGTTTCCGTCAACATGCACTTTATTTCAGTGTGTGTAATGCTGGGGAAGAATCCTTAGTTTCATTGGTACAATTTGCAAAAATCGTCAGGTCCAGAAGGGGCAAAGTTTATCATAGATGTTCGATAAGATGGATAGACTCTCGTTATGGAGAATAATAATAAATATTTCATCGTGTGTTCTGGAGCTTACAGAATACTCTTATTTATTTTACTGTTAGTTTCAATAATGCTATGGTGTGCTCTGTGTCCTAGGCAGTGTCAGTTATTATGAAATTGAGAATTTCTATCCCTTTTCATATTTGGTTTTGATGTAAAATTAGGCAAAAAGTTGAAATGTCAGAGTTCCATTGAATTGGAACAGAAATGTTGGACATTTTCAATCAAAAGAAAATATTTTTACATTCCTGAAAGGGAAGAGTTTTGCTTTGCAGAGTTCTGTAGCCTGAAGAGAGTTATAATACTGGTCCTTATTTGATTTCACGGTTCCCATCTGCTACTACAGTTCCCAAATTGAACTATAGGATTCTCATACTGTACCACATGGAAGAAATACATCCTGAGAGATACAGTGTATTACAGCTGGAGTCTTTAGAGATCTCTGCCCCACAAAGAGTAGGGGCTGGAGTTAAAAAGTAAACAATGCAATGTAAATACAGGGAAATACAGTGTAAAATATGAGCATTTGGATTTTCCATGTTTTCCAGTATATTTCAGTTGAGTATTTCTCCTAGGCCCTACTCTACTGTATTTCCAGTTATGTGGAATGCTGTATGATATATAATAATACTCCATTATAGATAAAAAACTTAAACAGATCACAGGGTTTCCCCTTGTTTTAGAGAATACTGAACTAGAGAAGGTTAAAGCGGGCATGCACTCTTTCATCCCGCAAGTATGTCCTCTGAGCATGGAGAGCAAGAGTTTAGGACCGATTCACATTGCATCACGGTGTACATTGCATCGCGAGTACATTGCATCACGGTGGCCCACCGCAGAAAAATGTGCTGACCAGATACTAGTGAAATTGTTCAATGACAAGTTGTCCTGAGTGCAGAGCTGGGTTGGCAGGCAGGTAGGGTAGTTGTCCAGGTTTTCCACAGGCGAGATGAAGTAGTGCTACAACTTACCCTTTTGAGGCACCTCCTGGGTCTAATGCCATCCCTGAGCACAGTCAGTAGCTCCCAAGAGAGTACGTACAAAATTCATAGAATCATAGAATCATTTAGGCTGGAAAAGACCTTTAAGATCATTAAGTCCAACGGCATTTGGACTCTGGATACCATATAACTGTATTTGGTGCTGGATACTGTACCTTCCATTTTTTTTAGGAACTGGTTGCAGTTCAACTCCATGCCCAATGGTGGCTTCCAGGTTTAAGAAAAAAACCCAACCCAACCCAAACCAAAACAGGGGAATGGGAATAAATGAAGAGAGAGTTAGATATTCTTTATTGTTTCTCTGTGGATATCCCAGATAAAATACAGCATGTCTGGTACACCCAAAATTTTCACCTGACACATACAGAAAAGGTAATGCCAGGTCTTTTATTTTACTTGATTTTCTTTTTTTCTCCAAAATACTCGTCTTACTCTTCAGAAACATGATGGAGAAGCTAAGTAGGCCTCAGTTTCCACTGGCCAAAAATATTTTGAATCCTTCAAAGGAAAACATTCACTTGGACACAAGAAACTGCAGATGCCATTTCATTTTCTTTGTTGAATGTACACTGGTGAAAGGCCTGCTGACCTTTTGTGAAAGATGGCTTCCTGAGAATACAGTGAATTTCCCTTCCGTTCTTCCCTCTCTCTGGAGGTCAGTCTGTCTGCTGTTTATAGGGAGTAAATGACCCACATCATATCTCCTAGGATTGAAGAACCCAACTAGCCCCTCATCTCTTTGACTTTTTCTCCTCCCCCAGCTGTTCATCATATGCTTTGATGGGCAAATCTACCCATCAAAGCCAAGGATTAGACACCTATAAGTACTTAGGATTGTAGCCGTATTGCAGACTATTTTATCGATGCATGTAAAGCGATAGGAAAAATCTTCTGCTGAATTTCATTATATATAGAAAAATTCATCAGGTAAAACTAGGACATTCTGGGAATTCAGGTACATACAAAAAGTTGGAACATAGACTTCACGTTTATTAAACATGCAGAGCTTCTTCTATTTCTTCATAGGTAAGTATGTACACAATTTTGTTGTAAGCATTAAAAAGTAATGATCTGATCTTTCACTCCCCATACTGCTATTTGTTCCACGTCAGGAGCCTCATAACAGATTCACTGGCCCCTAAGCTACAGCTTGTCACAAGCAAGAGACAAATGCCTTGAGAGCTTTTCCTCTGTTTGATCCTTATAATCAACTTTATTTCCTCTACAGAATTCCAATTATCCCATTAAACAATGAGTCAGGATGCTTATATTGATACAGGTGCCTTAATTGGTTAATTTATACTCATGCCAGCCCCAGCTAAGAATTCATTTCCCCGAGGCCTCCTTAGATAACCACAGCTCCTCCTAAGCTGTAACGGTGATTCCTAGCAGGCGTAGTACTTGAGCACAACATTTCGACCTACACAGAAGCACCCCTCACCACATGCTAATCTGTGTTTAGCCGTACATATACCTGCTGTTGAGCTTATATTTGCTTCTGCCTTGTAATTTCTAACCCATTTAGTTTTAATTATAAGACTATGATTATACAACACTGACCGTATGCTTTTAAAACCAATTTGCAAGAAAAAAGTCCTAACAATATTGCTTTTTTTAGTAACACTCCACAGCAATTAAACACTTATTAGATGCCAGCAAATTCAGCTGCAGTCTATCATATACACATTTATTTGCATATGTTGTCTGGTGAGTGACATTGTTTTCATTATTGACTTATGAGGATGGAAATAATAGATGGATTATTTACTGAACTGTCTTTAACTCTGCATCAACGAAATAGCTAATTAAATGTGCAACAACTTTCACTGACACAAGCTGGGAGATTTTAAAATCAAGGTGAAGAGAAGGACAAGTGCTAGTCTGTGCTCTGAGACTCGTTCTCACCATGGCAAGAAAATAGGGTATCTGGTCTTGTAAATCATCAGAGAAACCAGACAGAACTACAGGTAGCTTAAAAAAAAAAAAAAAAAAAAAATCCCAGGAAACCAGTTTTTCAGGATGAGACAAACCTGCTAGTGAACTGCCAGCATTATTATTATTTTTCCAAACTTACATCCTGATAAATGTCATGAGCAGGAGCTTCTGCTATAGCAGCGAGAAGGAATTTTTCCAAAGGAGCCATAGAAGAATTAAGTGCCCCACTCAGGAAACTGTAATAGTTGTTCCTTCACTTCATTTCCAGTTCAGCTTACTCCATGTATTTAATTTCTTTTCCTCTGCTGATGTAAATTAAGAACTCACCTTCTCCCTTTCTTATTCTGCTCTAGTAGCTGGCAGCTGGCAGACAGGAACGGCTGTAGAAGGCGGCAATGCCGTCTCTAGTTCATGGACATAGTACTGTAGTTGCCAAAGGCAGCGGGTTGTAGAGAGCAAGCAACTTAACCCGCATCTTTGAGCTGCAGACTAATATCCAGCACGTGGGAGCATTCTGCTTCTCTGTTCGTTGGAGTGTGTCTCTGTTTATCCTTTCAGAAGACACATTCAGTCCATATAAAGTAAATTAAACAAGCAGTTTCTGCTTGTACAGTCACGTACAATACCTATTTTGCATTCTGTCTGTTGTGGCTCAACTGTATGACTTGATACCTCCTTGAAATGTGCTAAAGGCTTCATATGCATATAACTTTAAATGATAAAAAAAGTAATGTTGTTTGACTGGAAAACCCCCATCACTCCAACAAGATAGTGGTATTTGCAGATGATACATTCCAGCAAAGCATCTTTTTATACACACAAGCTAGGAGGGAATATTTGTCAGTGGCTTAGTCACCATTCAGCTGAATCACCAATCTCTTTTAAAAAATAGCATGGTTGTGGGGAGGGTGTTCATCTCCCCTGTAGTAAATTAGATTAAATGCAATACAACAGGTACTCTGCAGAGGTATATTTCAGGATAGGGAAGAAATCTTTTTCTCCTTGTGGGTATTGGCTAATATTTTATATTGCTTAAGTAGCATCTTTGATAGACTAGGGTGCCAACTGCTGCTCTGCAGCAGTATGAAATAATGTCATTTCCAAACGTGGCATCTTCAGGGACACTGCTTCTGGAAATGATCACAAAAACAGCGAGGCTTCTCCTCCCAGGCATAAGTGAACTGTGCAAAACAAGTTCCTGTTCGCAGAAAGCATAATCTCCACAAGAGAATAATACCTGCATTTAGGACACCCGCCTTAGAGAGGGAACAACCTAAGGTGGTGACTTAGTCCCCAGACTAAACTGCCCTTCTGCCTGGGCTCCCCAAAGACAGCAGCTGGAGCACCCAGACTCTGGAGCACAAAGCAATTCGTAGAGAACACAAATACATTTTGCAATTCTGCTTCCTAAGAAATTCAGCCGGGATCCGTTCCCTTTTTCCAAAAGATCCACTGAGGTGTTAGTTCTGCATTTCTGCAGATGTACGCGGTAGTACCTGGTATTTTGATTCCTTACATACAGTGTGTACTTTTAATGTTTTTCATGAAAAATCTGTTAAGAAAGAGGGTAGAGGAAAACAGATGAACCAGTCTGGGTTGCTTGATGACCCTTCCAGGCTTTCATCTCAAAGTCGAAATGCAGCGGTTCTGAAAGTCAAAACTGAGGAAATTCAAGTGGGTTGAGCATGTTCACCAGGAATATCAGAATTTGTGAATTACTGTCTCTCCTCACTGATTATGTATAAGAATGTGAAAAAAAATTGGCGGAAGTTTTTCCTGCCTCTGGGACTTCTACAAACTTTCTTCCCCGGTTTCTCTGGTATCTACAAAAATGTGAATGCAGACTGAAGGTTCCCCCCCCCTCAGGTGGGACACTTCTTGGATCTCTCTGCTTTGTCTGGCCACTGTGTTCATGAAACATGGAGAAATCTTATTTCTGCTCAACTTTAAAGATGCTTTTGTTCTTTTATACCCATCTTCTTTTTCTACTGTCAGAAGCAGCCCTCGAGATTATGAACTGGCATTGTGGCATCACAGGTTTGAATTGCTGACCCTTCAATGACAGTGCTTGTGAGATTCCAGATCTGTTTTATGCCATCAAGAAACTGATTTCTGTGAAAAAGTTTCCAAACATTTGAGTCTTCATTGAAAGCAACTTCAAACCTTCTTGAAGTTTGCCCATTAATTGTTAGGATTTGTTTTACAGCATCTACAGCTGGGAAGAAACACCCAAGATGTTCTAGGAATTTGAGTTCATTGAGCTCGCAAAAGCCACTGAAACAATTTTATACTTCTACGTAAGTGTTATTGCTACATATATTCTGTCAGAACTAGAATAAACCCAATACGGCCATGCACTTTCCAGTTAAGAAGGGGATGTCCTTTAATATTAGAGCAAGGATACCCACAAGCCACAAAAGGTTTTCCATATTTAGACAAGTTGTTTCCAGACTGAGGGTTTTTGTAAAGAACTCTGTGCTGGAAAATAGTGGAGAGTCTGCAGCGAAGAAGAGGGGAGATGGAGAGATCTTAGTTAACCGTAAACTAATCCTATCCTTTATTTTTCTTGGGTTTAGGCTGGGTCTATCCCAAGGTGCCCCTTATAACCTGATAGGGCAGGTGAAGAAGCATGCTGCTGGGACAGCTGGACGGGGAGTACCAGTGAGAGAGAACTCGGCAGGAACGTGGTTGAGAGATGCTAGGGGTGGTAACACTGCTGTGTTTCCTGAGCAACGTGTAGAGCTTAATTTTCAGGGTCTGAATAGTTTTAAACACTTCCACTGTATGGAACAGCATGCATCTTTTTTTTATTCAGCTGTGTTTTAATGGCTCTATTAGCAATTGCCAAATTTTGTACATTGTTCATTTCAGATATTTGCATCCCACCGTAATGACTCTTTTACAGCTACTGTAATACATGCTGGGTGTGTATCGTTGCCAGCTATTCCATTGAAATTACAGGTGATGACATCGTGTGCACTATTTGAAAGGTATCGTCATCACATGTGCCATAAATTATGAGCTTTGGATGCATGCTTTAGCAACAGTGGGATTATTGGCAGAACATGATGTGGAATAATCATAAACATTTATGCAGAGACTGCACCTCCTGTGTTCATGAATCATTTTCAGTCTCAAGGACTCCATCAGTTGCCTGATTCCTCAGGGATGGGAACTACACAGAGAACTCCCTGGACAATTAATTATTAATTCATTTTGCATAAGGAAACAATGATCTTCAGACACAGTTTGATTCAGTGTTTAAAATGGAAAGCTAAGAAAGCCTTTCCTTCTGCTGGAGGTGAATAGCATATGAAAAGCTTCCTGGAAGACTGCCCATCCTTTCCGCATGTCCTGACCAGTGTGAGTTAAAAGGGTTTGTACCCGCTCCCGGGGACAGCCACCGCAGCAGAATTATCGACTCACTGCTCCTCACCGTTGCTACCCAAACATGGCCTCGGTAGAAATGTCCCAAATATAATTAAAATACTTTTGCGAAGGTCTGAATGGACTGAGGTTTACCTTCTGGGGCCGTGAAAAGGAACGATACTGTCGCCAAGCCCATGCGGGAAGGAAGCTGTAGTGCTTGTCCCGCTGGCCGATGTGAAGAAAGAGTCTCCTCCGTTCTCCATCTGTCCTCTAGTGCAATCACAAAGTTGCAGAGGACCCTCACTGTTACCAGCTCAGGGTCAGCCCTACCAAGGGAGCTCATCAGGGTCTGACTGCCGTACATTTCAAGGGGGGGTACACCTACATCAGCACAGCAGTCCTGGGTTTCAGACAGTTTGAGGTTTTGCTTCTCTTTTGGCCCACAGCGTCTAACAAGAATCTGGTAGCCAATGGTCTTGTAATTGGCCATAAAATACTGCAAATAACCCGCACTGTGCTCAGAAAGTCTTTCAGAAGATGCACATAAGGGGAGCATTGATGTTTTGAGGCTGAACTAGTAGTGGTCTCTGGAGCAAAACAATATATAATTCATAGCACTTTCTCCTATCCAAAAAGTTATGAAAAGACATAAAGAAAGGTTTCTGGTGGGTATAATTCCCACTTTAGATGGGGCTTTAGGCAGTACAAAAGTCAGAGCTAAGGCTGTCCAGAATCTGCCTAAATGGTTCCATTATTTCTGAGTCTCTCTGAATAGCCATACGAGAGATTTACCTGCCAGCTACCCTGCTTTGAAGAAAGTTTTGATGGTAGCCCAAGATTTCTACATGTTTGTTAGGCACTCTGCATCGAAATAGAGAGGATCCAACTGACAATTTCATCTACCTTCTGCAAATCAGAGCATCAGTAAAAGTAAAGCAGAGCGTCATTTTAGAGGTCCCTTAATTTTAGTGATTTTTTTTTTTAGTCAAGAGCCAGCTTGTTGAGCAGAACTGGTCTATCTGGTCAATTCCAGATGCTAGTAGGAAAAAGTTAGAATTTGGGAATTGCTGCAGTTTATCCTCAAAGATGGGGATGCTGAGCTCACTTGCACTTTCTGCCCGTGGTGGAGCATGTTGTGATTGCAGCAGGGCCACCTACACGTTCCTTGGTACAGAAATCAATGTCCAGAGGTGGAAGCTCTTTCCCAAGTGGCAAGGCAGACAAAACCTAGAAGTGAGAAATGTTCTCAGTCTTCTCATGAAAAGAGTCCTTTTATGTGTCCCTCCAAGGTGATCAGCGTTATCAGCTGCTTTGAGAGCCCATTTGTGCCAGAGCAGTGCAAAAGGAACAAAGCATGACTGAGAGATACATGCAGTCCAGTGCTTTTCAGAGCTCGCTTTTAGACTGGAAATAAAGTTGGTTTTGATCTTCCTTGACAGCTGTTTTCAAAGGCACACAGAACGGACATTGCTATTTTACCTGTCAATTCAACCTTGTTTACAAAATGAAGGAAACACTTAAATGTACCGAGATTGTAGATTGTAGCTTTCTTTCCAGTTCTTTTTTTGACTCGGCAAAAAAAAAAACCAAACCACATTCCAGTAACTAACTGATTTTCACAGAACATGGCATTTTCTTTGCTGTACACAGGGGAAGTGGGTTTGGGGGATAGAACAGATTTCCTGTGATTCACTTGATCTGTGTAGTGGGCCCCTGCAGAAGACATAGTAACTAGGAGATAGTGATTTTGAGCCAAATGTAGGCAAAGGATGACCACAGGCCTTGGTTGTAGAGACCCATATGTTAGCATAACCTGAGCCCACCCCATGACTGTCCTTAGCTCGTTCCTGTGGAGATGTGTAGGAGTGTACCACTCTCAGCCAACTCGGTGACTGCTGGACCAACTTAACTGATAAACTCTAACAGAGGTACCTGTGTGTGTGGGGGGTCCCACGTGGCACATGTGGACACCACCACCTAGATACGTTGTCTTACCTTGAGATGAAGCAGCACGTCTACATGAGCATTCCTTTACCTGGCAGCAGGAATCATAAATAGAACTGTTTACTTCTAAGAAAATCCTATAAAAGCTCTACAGAGCACGACGACGATGAACCTGGCCACAGACGGGATATGTGCACCGTGCCATGGTCCACGTGAAGGGGCTTATCCAGTGCTGCGATAGCTGGGGTTCCCAGCTTCAGCAGAGAGGTAAGATTGCTATTACCTTTTCTAGTATGTCTGTCAGCATCAGAAGTGCTGTCACCTTTTCTATTATTGCTATCACCTTTTATAGTACTTCTATTCTTCATACAATAAGCTAGTTATGCCTTTCTTACTCAGATCCCAAAGGAACTGGCACCTCCTTGGTGCAAAACAAGCCTTTGGGAGGTCCTTCTATTTTCAGCATCATCTTGGTTTCATAAAAATCCGCAGACCACCACGTTGTGGTGGCACAGTATACTTTGCTACTGATTTTCTGAACTTCTAGAGGTTACTGATAAAACCTTTGTCAGCTTCCTTCACTGGCTGATGATTGTTCTCATGGTTTCTATGTTGAGCTGACTTATCTTTGCACATTTCCCTTCAGTGTTTTGGGAATGTATCCAAATCCGTGTTTTCTTATGCAGAAAAGCCAGACATTTTACAACTCCTTGAAGTGTGATGTGCTAATCTGAGCCCAACCAGTTAGCAGTGACAAAACTTTCAGTCCCTGCGTGGTGGGGTGGAGCGGTGGTGGGGAGAGCAAGGTGCACACCCTCCAAAATCTGGACTGTTTCTTCTGCTTAAATTTGACTAGCATGGAGAAAGCTTTTGGCTAAGGTGCATGACCCATAGGTCCAACAGATGATTAAGAACCAGCCACAGATGTCCAAGGCATCGGGAGCCACAGCTGCCCCCTATTCCTGGGCTATATCCGTGTTCCTGCGGCTCTACAGGGTGAGCAAGGATGCACCTAGGAAGGCTCTGTGCCAGGCGACGATGCATCCACCCAGGAGGGATTCCTTCAACCAGGATATACCTTCAGGCTAGGGCTGCTCTTGTTTGGTTGACCAGGTCAAACTAGCTGGAAAAGGGCCTGGTTTGAATATGCAGCAGTAGCAAAAGAGGTAATCGAAGACAGGGAGAGAGGACACTCCCTGGAGAATCAGGGCAGGTATGGCTGTTGTGACCCCTTGTTAATGAAGCTACCAGCGCTGTAAATGGCAGAGGGAAAAAGAGACTCAGCAGAGCAGCAGGAAACCAGAGGACAAGCACATTTTAAACCTTTTCCTGCTATGTCAGTAGATGGCTTTGATCCTTTTGCAGAAACCAATGAGGGAATGAAACGACACCAGAGAGGCAGAAAATCCATTTCACCCTCCTATTTCCTCTTTGCTAATGTGCTTTCCAATACAGATATGGCAAACGTACAGAACAACAGCAGAAAAAAAATACAGACAGTAATTGAGAGAAAAAGGGAATGCACTAAATGCTACATGCTCTCTACTCCTCTTCAGATAAAAAATAATGGGTCTCACCACACATATTTTAATCTCAGGAATTCAAGTTTTAATTTGAAATCTGTGATTTCACTGAAATTTCGGGATTAGTTTAAGGAAAGGCATAGAGAGAGAGGAGAAACAGGCAGGGACTAATCAAGTACTAATTTCTTTCAAAGACTGTTCTATCCAAATATCAGAGAAGTGCCTTAACAAAAGAGATGTTCTATCAAAGGAAAGCCAATGTGAGATCATAAAACAAAAGATGAAAAATGTCTTAATCGAAGATTAAGAGAAACATAAATATTCCCAAATTTGCTAGAGAAATAAGGGAAAGAGCCTCAGATGAGACGCTTAGAGGAAAAACATGTACCTAGTAATCTTGAAAGAATGGTAACTGCAGTTCTGTCAATGCAAGAGAGTGGACTCCTAGTTAGAGCTTTTCCATCCATTCTTTCTCCCACGCTGCTCTAGGGTTGTTGTCACATGGTCGCTAGATGCCATGATAAAATAGCTGTTCAGAGACTTTACCAGTACTGGTGGTATCTTGAAACGTCAGTTTGCAAAGGGTGAGGGCCACCGCGCTGAAGAAACACCCCCTGTACTCTGAATTTAGACAACCCCTGCAGCTCACAGGAATCAGAAGCAGCAGCAAGGAGTTTTGAGGAGGAATAGGCATGGCAGAAGCAACCACGAGTCATGTGGCTTAGGGTGATTATACGTCAAGCCACGGTTTATCAATAGCTTCCTCAAAAGCAGCCCAGGAGCTGCTGGTTAAGCTGGAGCATGTCACTCTCAAGGCATCGGATGAGGTTTTTTTTTTACATTGTGTCATGGTTTCAGCCCAGCCGGTAACAAAGCACCACGAAGCCGCTTGCTCACTCCCCACCCCCTCGCCTGGCCACGTTGGGATGAGTAGAAAATCCAAAGGCAGGCTCGTGGGTCGAGACAAGGACTGGGAGGGATCACTCCCCACTTATGGTCACGGGCAAAAGACAGGCTCAACTTGGGGAAGAAACAAAATCCATTTAATTGACTACAAATCAAAACAAAAACAAAACACAAGGGTATTAGGAAGGGAAACTAAACATCAGAACAGCCTCCCCCTACCCCTCCCGCCTTCCCGGCTCAGCTCCATTCCCGGTGCTTTCTACCTCCTCCCCCCGGCGGCGCAGGGGAACAGGGGATGGGGGTTGAGTCAGCTCGCCACACATCGTCTCTGCCGCTCCTTTCCTCAGGGGGAAGATTCCTCACTCGTCCCCTGCTCCACCGTGGGGTCCCTCCCATGGGAGACAGTCCTTCACCAACTTCTCCAACGTGGTTCCTTTCCGCGGGCTGCAGTTCCTCACAAACTTCCCTGGCGCGGGTCCTTTCCACGGGCTTCAGTTCTTCCCGAACTCCCCTGGCGCGGGTCCTTTCCACGGGCTGCTCTCCAGTCTCACACTGCTCCAGCGCAGTTTTTACCATGGAGTTACTGCCATCTTGGGGAGCCTCCGCTCCACCGTTCACCTCCCTGGGCTGCAGGGGGACAGCCTGCCGTCTCCCCACGGGCTGCAGGGCCATCAGCCTCCTCAGGTGCCCCTCCTCCCCCTCCTTCTTCACTGACTCCAGTATCGGCAGAGATGTTCCTCTCACGTTTCCCAACCCCCACACTGCCGGTTCCCCTTCTTAAATATGTTCACCCAGAGGCGCTACCACCGTCACTCCCCTCCCGGAGGCGGGACCGACATTTTGGTGCCAGGGAAGCTTCCAGCAGCTTCTTAAAGGGGCCACCTCTGCAGCCCCCTCCCCCACTACCAAAGAAAACCGCGCCACACAAACCCATAACACATTGCAATTTAATTACACAGTCTTTTGTTCATCTCCACCTGGCTTCAGGCATCTCAGCTTCAAACCGGTGGGCCCTATTTTTAGGCTCTTCCAACCTCACCGTTGCGGAGTGCCCCTGAGACAGTGGTGTGCTTCAGCGTTGTAGGGCTTTGCTGTTCGTAACTAAAGGTCCCCATTCATTAGCGTTTTAAGTAGGACCAGGTGGTAGTTTTCTATCATATCACATTTAATGGACAAAGCTAAATATGCCACACAGCTCAGATGCCTCTGAAAAACAAAAAGGAGTAGACCTTCCAATCACTGAAATCAATATAGTAGCCAGCTCCTAGAATGGGGCACTTAGCTGCTAGATTTGTTTTTTCTTGTGTATGTGTACAGATTCGTAGTACTTCCATTCTACATATCAATTATGTAGAGGAATCCTACTTTATAGTGCAGCTGAAGACCAGTGGAATATATAAGTGACTCACAATTTTTATTCAGCTGGTTCCAATGTAATGAAACTATTCTGCTCAGATAACAAGCACTAGTACCAAGGCCTAATCCAAAGTCCACTTGAGGCCATTAGAAAGGCACTTGTTCGGCAACTCTTTGTTATGCTTTTTTGTGTTGTTGCTAAAGCCCACTCTTGAACATACTGCTTTTAAGAATGACCCCCATCCATGTATTTCTCCCTCTCAGTCTGAAGGGATACACAGGGATTGCAGGCAGAGAAGCCACCAAAGGAGCTCTGTGCGTGCTACGCCCACGGCTGAAGGCACGAGGAACCCAAGCACACCTGGAAGGAGCACAGTGATAAGAAGCAGGGTTTACTAATTCAGCCAATGTCACGCAAGCAGGGCTCTGCTCTTTCTGACCTCAGCAGATAATTTTACGTGACAATGAGCTGCAGTGGTTGGGCTTGGGCCAAAAACTTTCAAGTATGGGGGATTTCTGACACCTCTTATTGTGCTTTAGAACAAAGATCTGCTAAAAGATCTATTGTAATCTTTAGTGAGTCAGTGTTCTTTTCTTACTAAGCTAATAATGTGTGACTGAACTTGGCATGCCTATATAAAATACCACAAGATGAAATTTACTTCAAATATTCTATGGACACAAATATGTAATGCAAAATTTTTTTTGTTTTGCAATTGTGTTTTTCCCTAGTAAATGTACTCTGTAGTCCCTCTCAGTGGTGATAACTGGTTACATTCATTTACACATGTCAAAAGCAAATACATGGGGGGTCTTTTTAGTCAGCTGTACAAAGATACCTGCTGCTGGTCTTGATTTGATAATTGAGAGAAAAAAACCCACATTACTCTATCTCCATAGGAAGCCAAAGAAGCTACAAAGTTCATTGAAACAAAATGCCATGACCCAAGCAGAAGTGTGACATAGTATTAGTGAGAGAGGTCTTGCACGTGTGTGCATCAGTATTAGGAGCTCATCAGTCCCTTGCTGATAATGAAAGAATATCTAATAACTAATTCTGACACCCCTTTTCTCTAACCTAGCCAGAGCTTCAACCCTGACCACTCACCTAACATCTCACCAAACAAATCCCCATGTTCTCACCTTCTTCCCGTCGCTCATCCCAGACCCTCAGCCTGCCGAGCCTTTCTCACTCCCTCATCCCCGGCTCATACCCTCCAGCACCTCATGGGATCCTGCAGCCCTGCACTGTTTTGCTGCAATCTTTACCTTCCTGGTTGCTCAAGGTCCCCATGGGACACCTGCAGCAGCAGCATCGCAGCTCAGGGAGAGGAGGTGGCTTCATCGTGGAGACCATGACACAAAATGTTTGTTCTCTTTTCTCATGACCCTTCCTGCACCTCCTATTTCAGGTAAAAGACAATGAAGTTCAATGGTTTTTTCTGATTTCAATAGATAAGTTCAAATAGCACTAAGCTCATGGACTTGGGCTGGCATCTTTACGACAGCAGGGTTCACCAATACTCCGGTGTTGTTATCAATTAATATGTATAATATGATTGAAATAACCAGGGAGCTGCCAAAGTCCTGTGTACAACCCCCATCAGTTAATATTTAAAGCATGGAAAAAATAACTAGATATGATTTAGGATTTAGGAACTAACTATCAGACTATGGGGCTTTATGTATATGTCAGAAAAGGTAATGGATTGTGGTCTCACCAATAAACCTTGAAGAACTCCTTGGAACTGCCAAGATTAGGGAAGTAGGGGAAAGGCAATTCCTACGGGGGAGCTCGACTACCAACTCATTGACCACCTACTCAAATGATACCACCTACTCGAAAGAAGACAATGGAGGAAGAAGACAGAGCCTGTGTGCTAATTTACATGAGGGGCGAAAAAGAAAGGACCGATCATTAAGGAAAATAACAATGCATATGTATTAGTTAAGGGTATAAATGTGAGAATTTTTGAGAAAAGGGTGTGCTGTCTTGAGACAGGCACCCATTCATGCGCATCAATGAAATTAATTTGAAGATACCTCGACTCTGTGTGTTATTGGCTTTCACACCGATTAAACAAGCCCTGTTTGTGGGACAACAGTGTTGCAAGAATAGAACAAATCTGTTTTGCTGAGAACCACTGAGGCGGAGTTGGAGCAGCATTTGTCTCTGAAAAACAAGTTTTCAAGTTAGCAGGTTGCACTCCGTCCCTCTGTTCCCAATAACCTGTGCTCTTTGGGTGAAACAGTGGATGCTAGTGAGCCTCCAAAACCTTCCTGAGTATGGGACCCCAAAACAGCACAGGCATTTTATTTGTCAAATGCCCACTGTGGCAACCTGTGAAACTCAATGCCACTTTGGTACCATGGTTAGCTGATATAATTTACAGCTGCTCTTGCCTTAGGGCTCACGGTAGGATAGCTTTATTATCAAGGTGCCAGAGCCAGCGTCACAGCTAACATCTTGCACTTCCCATACCAGTGGTCCCTGGCTTGAGGGAGAAACTGGGCTGTAAATAACAAGGTATCTGAACAATTGGTGACTCACTGAAAGTCCGCGGCCCAATGTGTTGACAGTCTGCCAACCATTTTGTCATAGCTGTCACCGAGGGGCAAGATAAGAACAAAACCACAAAGTGTTGTTGATTTCTAAAGGTCAGCTTACTTATGGTTCAAAGTCACTGTGGGTGGAATCTTCTGGATTTTCAGAGAGATTTTGCTGAGAAAGGGATAAGTAAAAAAATATGGATTACCTGCTCTTAATATAAAATTGCTATAAATTAGTGTTCTGAATACAGGTAAAACTAGCCTGACAGTGGTCCAAGCTTAACTACACAGTATTCCTTGTATTTCCAGTTTTGAATTAGCTTGTACTTCTAAACATTTTTCATCAAAGGAATGCCGAATTTATGGAAGTATGTGTTTGTGCATTGTATTGTCTCTCACCCCGAAGGTGGTGTCAGATAAGTTTGTGCAATGGGATTACCAGGAAGCAACCAAAGAACCACATGTGCTTGTAGTTCCTCATCTCTACTGAGAAAGGTGGGAGAACTCCAAGAGTTAATGGATTTCTCTGAAAATCATGCTTTCTTTTTACTCCCAGTCTGGGCACATGATAGGTTTCACCTTGCTGTCCTACTGATCTTTTCCAAATTGACAAAATGACACTCAACTGGTTAAAAAATGCTATTCATTGTATACATTAATACAGATAATATCCCTGGAGTTTTCATTTGACACAAAACAGATTTAACAAAAAATCAAATTATCCTCAATACAAAGGAGTTATAGTATGTTCATGGTGCTGCAGCTCACAGCAGAAATGGAAGATTACAAACCAGCTAAAAAAAGTCAGAGCCCGTGGGAGATCTGTAGGTCCCTAAGCTTGGGATGGTTAGATGGAGTAACTTATCCTTCAGGTGAGCCTTTCCATCTCTGACAGCGGCTGTCTCATTTGTTATTCCTCTGCCCCCAACAACACATGGCTTACAGATGTTATCCTCACCGCCTTTTCAATGAGCTTTTAAACACAACACTAAGATCTTTCCCCTTTCTATGTCTTGTTCTGTTGAATCACTCAGTCAAGAACATTTATTAATCAACCGTATTTTCTACCTTTTGCTCCACAGATTTAAACATTAATTTTTGCTTAAGACATTGTCTCTTTGAAGAGTAACACAAATAATGCAAGTATGCTCCATTTTAGGTAGGTAGCCCAGATGATATCTATTAGATATCATTACACTGTTCCTGTCTTGCTTTTCTTTTCAGACTTGAAGCAGAATCATTAACATCACCTCCTGAAATATGGGCAAAAATAAGAACAGATATTAGGTCTAAACTGGCATAAGCCACTGAAACTCTGAGTCTAAACTGACATAAGCCACCGATTCTCCCACACCGAGAAATTCCTCACCTTCTGTAGAAGGTTTTGCAGCTCCCTTGGCACAGGAGAATTGAGCTTAAAACTCAAGCCTCCCTCACTGTCATTGCACCATGCAGAACATCTGCTTATTGCTGTGGTGAAGCTGCTTTCTGTGAAGGTGAGAGAGGCCATTGTTCATCTTCGTACTTCCATGCATTGAATAAATCCCTGGCACTGAGACTGAGATACAGAACAGTAATGTGCAAACGTACATCGTGCAGCTGAGAGGACCACTCTAGCACAGTCACCGAGCTTCTTTCATTATTTTTCTTTGAGACCTTTGTGATTTCCTCAGGTCTTGACTGCCTTGCATAAATAGTATTCTCTCAGCAGAGTAACTGATGAAGAGCTCTTCTGGGGTTATCCTGACTTAATTTAGCAAAACATGGCTGTTATCTCTTGTTAAGGAGAAACTCAGCATTCCCTGAAATACATTTTTCTATAGCCCCCTAATTTATGGCAAACCTAATTCCAAAGTTACCAGAATAATGCATTCTCACTAACTCTTGCAGTGTGCAGAATTTTTTTTAATGTTAAAATTTTTAGAATTACTTTTCTTTCTTGGGACCTTGTAATGCTAAAACTCAAAGTGGAGGACCATTTAGCCAGATGGCCAACTGAAACTGTAACATTGCTTATTAGAATAAGCTGCACAGATTTTCCTTGCTTTTTGCTATCTTTTTTTTATCCTCATGAACTTGTAACACCATGCTGAAGATGAAAAGTGGAACTTCCAGGAAAAGAAAAGTATTTTTCTGTTTTTTTTTTTCTTTCAAAGAACACAGGACTTTTTAGGAAAATGTACAGTAGTTGAACATACTATAAAATTTCCTAGAAAACTGTATTTATGTGGCTGCCAAAGAGAACTCCTTCTTGTCCTGCATCACTTCCTCATGACTAGGTAACTGCACGCCATGGAAAGCACATGTCAAAGGGTTTGGTCTTACCCTGGTTTCCTGAAGGAAAAGGCTTATGCCTTAGTGGTTCATATGCCCACATGTCCTGCCTGTCCTTAGTAACTTGGCAGCCTCCAGTCACTCAGTGACTTCTGACAGTGCAGCAGAGTATGCAGAGAGATTAATTCTGACAAACTTCATGAAGATCCACATGGGAGAAACCCGTTTTGAGAGAGAGAACTTCAGATGTTCACTAAAGCTGGAGAATCTGGGGAGAGGGTGGTCAGATACTCTAATGCGTGTCTCCTCCTTCTTACCTCCTCTTCTGCCTCTCCCCTCCTCCACTTGAAGACCTTTTTGTGTCTAATAAGTGGTAATAAATCTAATAAGCTCACAGTTCAGCCTTGACGTAACACAACTGAAATCTTTGTCCACCACAAGATGGAAAGTAATTGAAACCCAGGCTTCCTGGAGTCTGACTGGAGACATGGGGTCTTCAGAACATCTCAGCAAATCTAATGTTTTTGATGCTCTACTAATTAAACCTGTTATTTTATATGTATTAAGTCAAAATCTAAAAAATAACCAAATCTTTCAGGGATGTTCAACTGAAAAGACAGTAATTTGTAGATGGTAGTATTCATATTCCTTTGAGAAAACTCTTGCTGGCATCAGGCAGTCCAACTCCTATAGTTTTTTCAAGACCCTAGGATAAAAATTTTGCCTTGCCTTGCCTTACTGTTGGGTTTTTTTGGGTTTCGTTTGTTTGTTTGTTTTTGTCTCGGCCTTTCTGTGTTTATGGCATTTTCCTCCTTAATCCTCCTTAGATTTAGGATTAAAACTCAATCCCCACACTAGGTGAAGATGTTTGCTGAATTAATCCATTGTTGCTTGGATCCCTGAAGTGGGTTCCATTTTATTATTGAATGCTTAGGAATTACTGAAACTTCAGTGGAAACTGTTAATGAGAAGCTGGAAGTCCACTGATTAATTAGTATATTGTAGTCACTTTCACTTGGTTTTAGTTCTATATCACTGCCTGGGGGGACATATCTCTTAGGTTGTCTGGCAGCAGCCTCATTATTCACAGAAATGGGCAATAACTTCTTCAAATAAAATCTTTCCATTGATCTTGAAAGAGGAATTTTAACTTTGAGCTCTTTATTTAGTTTCATAACTATCTTTTTGTGTCATTGTTGTAAACTGGGACCCTGAGGTCTACTCTGTAAGAGTCGGTCAGAAAATCAGCATTGTCTCAACATCGTCGTCAGGACCATGAACAGTGTGTTACCTGACAACGGCCTGTGACGTACTGTTCATGTTCCTGATAATGGCCTGCTTGGAGCGCAGTGGCCGATCCCAAGAATGGAATGTGTGGCACACGGCCCCTGGATGGTACCTAGCTAGAGCCGTTAGAGATAACTGCATAGCTTCTGTCAAAAAGGACGGATTGCAACTGTTGCCATAACATTGATGAAGAAATCGCGAACTTTGCTTCATTGTAATACCAAAACACACCTCCTGATCGAAGGCTACCCACCTCCAAGGCTGACCATGCCTCGGACACTGACCCTGTGCCTGCCTGATAGCCTCGCTCGAGAAGGGCAGAGATATGCTAAGAAGGGCGGAGACTCCTGAGGCAGAGGTGGAGCAAGGTGTGTTAAAAGATGACTTCTGAGTGATGGAAATTTGAAGCTTCCCCACCAAGGACCACGACGATTGACGACGCAGCATCAGCTGGACCCGGGACTGTTAGGACGTCGTGAGATCAGCAGTGGTAGCTATATCTTCTCTTTCTCCTCTCTCTAAACTTTACCATCTCTAACTATCGCGTGCCTCTTCACAGGCAATACAATAAAGTTTTACTGTGTGATTATTGCCATCCCCTTTGGTGTTGGTCACCTTAATTTTGCACTTTCGAGATCGTAGCGAGCAAACCATCAAGAGTCCACTGAGTGGACCGTGACAAAAGGTTATACCACTTTGTGCTATACGTCATTAGGACTTGCAGGTCGAATACACTTGGCTCAGGAACTACACACACAGCTGTGAAACACTAAACCAGCAGCAAATATTGAAGTTTAAGTGGATGGCATTCCTCCCTAGCAGTCACTTCAGAGTAAAAGCACACAATGCCATTTTAATTCTGGAAGGGCCAGCTTTCAGATACCTTTCACAAAACCCACAATTCTAATTTATAGCCTACAGTCACTAGAGGTCAGATCCATAGACACGTCTCGTTTACACCCAGTTTGCACACAGAACTTCCCCTTGAAATCAAGAAGGTAATGGATACCCAAGTAAGACCCAGTGGTTAACTTCAAAGAGGCAGTCAAGTTCAAAATTTGGTTTTGGTGTCTGATCTACAAAAATTCACCAAAAACTACCAGCTGGGATTTTCTAGCCATAGGAATGGCTGTGGGGATGCTAACTCTGGAGACCAGCCCCAGCTCTAAGAGCTACTTTCTGTCTAATTGAGTTCTCTTGTAGCTTCAGGAATGTAAGGACTCCCTCTATATTTTGTGACACTATCCGGATTTTTTTTAAATATAAATTAGTCGGTGTAATATGAATTTGTGAGTTTATCTTTTCAGGATAACAAAATAATTGTCGAAAATTTGTGAATACTGTATGTAACAGTTTTGAGTCATGTAACGTTCAGCTGAAAGATTTTGACAACATGCGATGGTAATTACGACGTAAGAAGGATAGGATAGGATAGGATAGGATAGGATAGGATAGGATAGGATAGGATAGGATAGGACAAACAGAACATGAACAGAACAGGTATTCCAACATGTTGGTGAGTGCCCTGAAAGAAGACAGTCTTCACAAGGCTGAAAGCTGTATTCACACCAGCTGGTAGAATAGCAATAGGTGTACTACATGACCACATTCATTCAAAGAATTGTTTGCATTTCTGAGGGGTGTGAAAACTGCTGTAGGTTATTCAGCAATCTGGGGTTATTCCATCTCTCTTATCAGTTCTTTATTTTCCCCTTGCTTATTTCCCCAGTAATTTCCGCCTCTGGTACTTCACATTAGGAGGTCTTTGTCTTCACTGTCATTGCCTTTTGGAATCATTTGTTCCCTGTAGCGTAAACTGTACTTATGGGAATGTGCCATCATTTTGCACATACGTGTTGCAATCTGGAGAAATCATATCAAATATACCAGGACTTCTTTATATTGGATATTCTCGCTAAGACATTTAAGAAACAAAGTGAAAACCAAGTTGAAAGACCTTTAGCTGCTTGACCCAGAAGCTTGCAGTGTAAGTGCCCCACAGCAGAACATGTGTGCCTCTGCTGCATAAACATGTACGAGCAGTCAGTGGCATCAAAGGCTGGCTTTGACACATTCTCCTACAAACAGTTATTTCTCACTAGGATATTTGAAGATCCCTCATTATAATTTGAATTTTATATTTCTATGACCTGAAAATAGCTCAGGTATGATCTATAGAATCAATGGATATTACAGAGATGTTTAGGAGAGGAAAAGTGTGTCAATGCTTGGACAATGATGAAAAAATCTCCAGTTTCTTGCATAGCTCTAAGATTTATTGTTCCCACTGTTCTCTGTGTGATGAGAATACACATATACATATAATTCCTCCAATAACTTTCAAGCTGGTTTGCTGAATTTGACATGGAGCTAGAGAACTTAGATACACCATTTTCTAACAGGTTTGAAGTTGATTAAGTGACTGGGTAAAACAGGGGGACCGCTAAGGGACAGACTGACATGAGCTCATCCCCAATTGCACTAGGCTGGCCGCATGTGTTTTGACTGTTTCAGCAGAGGGAAAAGCACTGGTCAGAGCTTAGTTTGTTAGCAAATTGAGCCATAATTCATCTGTAATAAATCAGGCTTTGTTGCTTCTACTGCTCCCAGAACTGTTTGTTATATGCTTATTTTAGGGCTCTGTGCCTGCCATAAATTTGGGGCTGTTTTTCAAACAGTGACAGTGATATATTGGTATGACTATGCTGGCTCCCAGAAGTGGGACTGTAGACATGCTGAACAAACAGAAGTTCATGTTTCCTTTTTTAAAAAAAAAATCACCTATCATTAAATTCATCTGTGGTCAGAGTCCATAAACATGGTTTACTGTTGACCACAGGGGCTATGAAAGAGCTCACTCAAGAACATTTGCTGTAGCTGAATTTCAATTAGTCGTGTGCTCCAGTTGAATTTCTTTTTTTTTTTTCCTGACAATCTAACGTGAACAGTATCAGGATTTTCTGGGCAAAGTGGGAGTGGATCGGATCTTCTAGGCAGGCTGTCAGTGCAAGGACAAATGACTCTAAGAGCAGCCTTTTCCTTTCAAGACCTTTTCTCTATTTCAGCTGAAGTGAGAGAGCTGTTTCCAAGAATAAAATCAAGGAAAAAATATTTTGTTTGCCCTGAAAGTGTGGTGTCAAAAGAGTGTCCGTCATTGCTGGGAAGAATGCAGGGGAGAATGGGGAGAGGGTCCAAAATGTAGTTCAGAAGTGGGGAGCTCTGGGAGAGTGGTGCTTCCTATGTGGGCTGGGGGGATTTTTGTGTGCAAGTCTTGGTGACCAGAAAGAGAAAAGAAGGGGCACAAGCACAGGATGGGGATACCAGGGTGCAGGGAGGTTGGGAGCAAGGGGATACCAAGGAGGCGAACCAGCAGCATCCCAGTGGGATAGGATGTCAGCAAAAACACGAGCCAGAGCAGGCTGGGTATCGGAGCAGAGCAGGGAGGGCTCAGATGCCGGGGCACATGTACAAGGAAGACGAGAAAATGAGTAACCTGGAAAGCAGTGGGAGCATGAATGGCAGAGACATGAGGATATCGAACACTCCACAGCCAGAAGAACGGAGGGCAATGGCGTACGTACGTTTCTCTGTTGCCAGCAAATAGTTGCAAAGCCCACCAGCCGACCACACTTCTTGTCCCTGGCAGTAGCTGGTCCATATAGAATATAGACACCGGGTACTTTCTAGCCAGGGAGATTCCATACCAGCATGGGTTTGAAAGATGTTGCTTCAGTTCTATGCCCACTGATACTAATTTTTGAAGACAATCCGAATTGAGGTGTTCCAGTGCATTTGAGTAGCTGACTTTGTAAACCTAACTTTGTATTCTTCTCCTAATGTGTGTGCGTTAATAGAGATATATGATTAAGGGGAAAATGCCAGAAAAACAAGCCTGTGTATAAACAATGCAGCTGGCACAAATCCTGAGCTAAGAGAGACACAAGGTTGTTGCTACCTGTTCCTCTCCTCCTTTTCTACCCACAGCCAGAGAAAATGGGAAGTTTTCCTAAACTGGTACAGATAATGTTTGCTGGCAAAGCTAATGGAGAACAGAAACTCAAGGGTAGTTTTTTCATTGCACCTGCTGTTTAAATGGACCGACAACTCAGTGTTAGAAATGCAGCTGTAGTCTTTTCATCCACCACAAGCAACTTTTTAAGCTGTGAAATGTGGCTTTGGAAAAAAAGGAGGAGCAGAAATGGTTGTGAATGCTGCTTAGGTTTTTATGGTGATGCTCTGCAGTAAGGCTAGAACACCGAAGCTCTGAATGCTAGAGTGAGAGCACCCAGACTGAAACAATTTTAAATCTCCTTCTCCAGACCCCTTTACATCCTTCCTTGTCTATGATAACCACACGCTCTCTGATCTCCCTTCAAGCTATATGCACAAAGATTGCTAAAGCCATTGGTTTTTTCCTTTTGACCTGATTATGACACTTCCAGCTTTGAAACATTATTTATGCTGGCTTCTCCTCTCTGTTCTTTTCTTCTCTGTGCTATCTCCTTCAAAGACCCATACAATTCTCTCATTCCTTATTTAATCCCTCTGACATGCTTCCAAATGCCCTTACTCCTCTGCAGGTGCTTCCCAATCTTTTCTGACAGCTTAGACAAGAGTTAGCTCCCATAGTTCCAATTATTTGCAAGATTTTGCTGTGTTTGGGGATCAGGCCTGGACAAGCAGAGAAAATGTCTTGCATTGCATATTGTTTTTTTAGGAAGATTTTTCTAAAGCTTCCTGAGAACCTTTTTGATTCACAAAAAGGAAAATATGGAAACAAAATGGGAACATATGCGAGTTCTTATGCTGATTGTGGAAAGGCTGAGTAGCAGCCTGTTGGGAGAGAGACGGAGTCCTGGGATCCCCACAATCATTGTCTTTGCCTGGAATGTGTCTTTTGAGGTTTGTTTATCGTTGGCATGAACTACATTTTAAACAACCAAGTGCCAAAATGATCATCCCAGACTTACCTGGATTTCATGATCACCATCTATAGAAAAAGTTTTTCCTACCACAGGTAAAAATGAAGCATGGCTGGTAAAGATGATATTTGAGAGAAAGAATATGGTCACTAGTCAGATACCCAGTAAAACTGGGAAAGCTGTTTCTTCCAGAAACCCCTTCCTTTCAAACCATTAGGTCCACTATGGATGTAATGGCATTTTACCACATCTTCTAATATAATGGAGAATATATATATATATATATATAAAAAGAAGAATAAAGGTTTTTGAACTTGCATTAAAGTTTGTCTATGCATCACCATGTCCTTTCCTCTTTCTGTGGGCCAAACATGAAATGAAGGGCTTTGCTTTAAGGGACCAGCTTCCCAGTCATCCTACTGGCGAGGGAGGAGGGGTGCACCTAAGTCAGCGGGACTGGATCCCAGCATTTTCGCTGCAGGTCATATCATACCCCATCGATTCCCTTCGGCTGTGTGGTTCTGCAGGGAAGACGAATGTTTCTGGAATTACAGCAAGCTGAGTTCCCCAGACACACATGCTCTCAAAGTGTGCCTGCTCCTACAAAGTGGAAAAGCTTTGATTAATAGGAATAGCACTAGACTTTAAGGCACACTTTATTTCATTGATGAACTTTGAGGTGTCTCCTGCAGTAACCGTTTTGTAAACTGTAATCGTTAACATCGCTTATTCAGGATTTACAAGCGAGACTAACGTTGCCTATTTTTTCAGGCTGCTACAGGGATAAATAACTGATGTTGAAGAAGCTGATCAGGATCTCTGTGGGGGAAAAAAAGAAAAAAAGAAAAAAAAAAAGAATGGTGTGTGGGTTTTATAACCAGCAAGTCATTTTTCCGAGGTGCCTGTAAAAGTACGTGGTGTGATGTGACTGTTTTATAAGAGGGAAGGGTGATGTGTGGGCTCCATTACATAATATTATTGCAGAGCTTAATCGGTGAAGGGGCACAAGGGAAAAAGGATATCATGGAAATCAATTCACATCATATACCACTTAGAAAATGCAAAAATTAAAGTGTTTGCTCAAAACCTCCTCTATATCAGGATTAATTGCCAAGGAAATTAAAAATGATGTAAGAGAAAAAGCTGAAGAGATAATCCAAGATGATCCAAAGGATTTTGCAGATATTTCTGTACTGTTAACAATCTTGTCATTAAATCTAGCAATTTAATGAGCTACGTTCTCCATTGGCACGATTTGGTACAGTTCCATGTACACACCTAATACGTTTTTTACTTTGACATAGATCTATGCATGATATACTTGTTTTAGTGTATCATGTTGTGTATTAGTACATGTAAATTTAGCAGTGTCCTCCTGTTGAAGGCAGTGTATCTGCGTTGATTAAAAAGCAAAGGATGTGGTTCATAAACCTTTACTTTCAGGGATGTCTGAAACAAGTGCTTGAAGCCCTCCTTTGTACTCACCGTGATGTGTAGCACTGGCTTGTATCTGCAGTTTCATCTCTCTCTTGGTCTTTGGTGTTGTCAGACATTTTGACACATTCTCCTTCTTTTATTGGCTGAAAAACAATGTAATAGTAAATAAGAATATGTGATGGGTTGACCTTGGCTGAAAGCCACGTGCCCACCAAAGCCATTCTATCACTCCCCCCTTCAGCTGGACAGGGGAGAGAAAATATAACAAAGGGCTCCCGGGTCGAGGTAAGGACAGGGAGAGATCACTCAACCAATTACCGTCACTGGCAAAACAGACTCCACTTGGGGAAAAATAACCTCACTTTATTGCCAATCAACCAGAGTAGGGTAATGAGTAATGAGAAGTAAAATCAGATCTCACAACCCCTTCCCTCCCCCCCTCCCTTCTTCACGGGCACAACTTCACTCCCGGATTCTCTACCTACCCCCGCCAGCGGCACAGGGGGACGGGGAATGGGGGTTACGGTCAGTTCATCACACGTTGTTTCTGTTGCTTCACCCTGCTCAGGGGCAGAACTCATCACACTCTTCCCCTGCTCCAGCGTGGGGTCCCTCCCACGGGAGACAGTCCCTCACCAACTTCTCCAGCGTGATTCCTTCCCACAGGCTGCAGTTCTTCACAAACTGCTCCAGCGTGGGTCCCTTCCACGGTGTGCAGACCTTCAGGAGCAAACTGCTCCAGCATGGGTCCCCCACAGGGTCACAAGTCCTGCCAGAAAACCTGCTCCAGCGTGGGCTCCTCTCTCCACAGATCCACAGGTCCTGCCAGGAGCCTGCTCCAGCGCGGGCTTCCCACGGGGTCACAGCCTCCTTCGGGCATCCCCCTGCTCCGGTGTGGGCTCCTCCCCGGGCTGCAGGTGGATACCTGCTCCAGCGTGGACCTCCCTGGGCTGCAGGGGGCCAGCCTGCCTCACCATGGTCTTCCCCACGGGCTACAGGGGAATATCTGCTCTGGCACCTGGAGCACCTCCTCCCCCTCCTTCTTCACCGACCTGCGGGTCAGCAGGGTCTTTCTCTTACATCTTCTCACTCCTTTCTCCAGCTGCCGTTACTGAGCCCCACAACTTTTTTTCCTTCTTAAATATGTTATCACAGAGGCGTTACCACTATCGCTGATGGCCTTGGCCTTGGCCGGTGGCAGGTCCACCTTAGAGCCGGCTGGTATTGGCTCTGTCAGACAGAGGGGAAGCTTCTAGCAACTTTTCATCAGAAGCCACCCCTGCAAACCCCACCCCGCTACCAAAACCTTGCCACAGAAACCCAATACAGAACAAAACGAGCCAGTTGTCGTCACAAGCAAAACACTTTAGGAAAGCTGCTGTGATTTTCTTGATGGTTAAGTTGTGCCTGTTGAATTTGCACGAATATCCTTGTAGAGTTATATGCCTGTTTGTATGAATGTAGTGAAGACAATTTGGGTCCATCTTCATGTCATGGGTTACGCTAGGAGCAGCATGTGACAAGAGCTGATTCTTGACAAGTTTCTTACCACGTGCTCTGTTACAGTTAGTGTGATGCAGTAGGAACGTGTTACAAAAGTCAATGAGTGATTGCTGCCCTTCCCTCTCTTGTCTTTTTCTTGCTCATTATTACCTTCTGCTCCTGGAGCTTTCTTGAAGCAAATTCAGTGCTACCCCTATCATCTCTCCTTGAAGTTTGTTGCTCCAATCAATCTCTTCTCCCCATGAATAATGCCCACTTTCTTTTTTAAAATATTAATTTGTGCTTCACTTTGGGCTTGTCTTGCTTCAGCCAGTTCTCTTTGCAACACAGCACACGTCTCTTCCTCTGAATGCGAAACATGTACAGATCAACTCAATGTTTTATAATGTCCTAATTACTATTCTCACAGGTTACTGGGTTATAACAGTATGCCAGAGGGCCAATGAACATTTTAAGTAAAATGAGGAGATGCATCTTCATGGGACCTAATTAGAAGGTGAAGTTAATAAAGACAGAAGGGGAAAAAAAGCCAGTAAGAAAGTCAGATACCTTCAAAAGCTGTCAAAGAAAGTAATCTTCTGGGGTCTGTCTTAGTACTAGCTGGCCTTTCCCAACAGGTACAGCATGGGGATCTTTGCGAGAGCCCCTTGGTGAGAGCTGGGAGTTCCCCAGTGGCAGTTCCCTGAGGAAGCCAAGGATCTCCAGACGTACATCCTTGTGACACCTCCCAACAGGAGGGACAGGAGGAGCCAGAGGAACAGCAAGAAGCTCGGATGGCTGGTTGCATGGTGTTGGTAGGCTAAGCAGGGGCTGGGAAAGCAGCAGAAATACATTTGCTGAGGCCTTCTCCATTAATGCCACCTGGGAACCATGTGCCAGAGGAGGCGAGCCTACCTATTGACATGCCTGTGTTGGAGAGCTGGAAGTAGAGACATCTTCTAGGGCAAATAAACCCAGAAAGCTTCTGTTGGAGAGAGCATGGAGGCTGTTAGACCATAGACTTTTACCGATGCCATACACAGTGGGACCCCTACATTTTTATGGGGTCTTTCTGTTGGGATTTTGAAACATTATTCTGAAGCACTGGAAAAAAAAATTGTTCCAAGATTGAGTATTTCTGAATAATTTCATTACAATGGTGTCTTTAAGAACTGTACATGGAATGAAGAGATGTTGTCCTACCCCATGCAGCCTTGTGCAGAAAAATTCATGATGAATTTGGAATGGTGTTTGTTGACACTACTGAACTGTATTTGAAAAAGGAATTGCACTGCACTGATTTCCTTCAGTATTAGTGATTCAGTACTAAGAATAGAAATCTATTATTCCTATTATTCTGTGTTCATGTTCCTCACTGGAGTTTATGTAAACAGGTCCATGTGTATATGTATAGAAACCTACTGAGTTCTGTGTGAACTGAGTATCGGGATGCATTTTTTCCCTCAAATGCAGATTGCTTAAAAGGCAAGACTGTGGCTTTGAGTTTCACACATAAATCTCATTTCCTACTTCAGATATGTTAATTTTATTCTCAGATTCTTTCATCAACAGTGCACAGTTCCCAGATCCTCTCTAGACCCTAAACACAGAGAGGATTCCTGTTTAGTATGTAAACACACCTACTCTGTAGTATTTGGGTGTTTGCTAAGCACAAATATAATCTTTTATAATTATGAAAGTATTTGTATAAGAACTTTACTTTCCTTATCTTTTTTCTGTGGTTTTTTTGTTGTTTTTTTGTTGGTTTCTTTTTTTTTTTTGTAGGAAGAACGGGAATGAATAAAACTTCTGTGATTTAATTTACATCACGTATTGGCCCAAAATATACACAGAGCAAGGTCTGTATATTCTTTTGGGGAAATTAATTTCTTAGAAAAATTCTCATCTGTTGTATCTTTGTGGACCATGCATCATAAAAGGATTTACCAGGCAACTGTCAGGCTGGGCCAACAAAATTATTACTGCTTTGCCCAGTACATGAGCCTGCTACCTGGAAGCTTTGAAAGCGTGGGCTCCTTACTGGGGTGGGTCACCCATGGAGAGAAGACCAACCATGATGCTCTGAGAATGCCAGATGAACCAACAGCCTTCAGATAACCATCGCAAAACTCTGGCTGCTCGAGGACATTTAGAAAAACATTGCAACCCATAGGCACCAGCACTCCCCTGAATTTGGCCATTGCTACAGGTGGTTCAGCTCAGCTCGCCTCCCGGCATTAACACTTTGTTGACTTCTGTTGGCAAGCAAGGAGTGCAGAGAGGAGCATGCCAGCCTGAATTTCCTTGTTCCTCTGGTGTGTCTCAGGGTGTTGCTGTGAAAAAGCAATTCCCTACCAAAACCAAGGAGCAGTTTGGAACTTAAGGTGAACAGAAGTAAAAATATAAAGGTCAATATTAAAAGCAAGAGTTTGACTTATAATGTGAATATAATATTCAGAATCATGTAGAGAAATGTTTGGGTGGCCAAATTTGCCCAGGGGATCAGGGCTTGAGAGGTTGCCTTAGGTGAATGACACTGCCCTAAAATAGCTGATGATAGGGCTGGATCAGGCACTCTGGGTTTTTTCTTGGGTTTTTGGTTGGTTTGGGGTTGTTTGATTTTTTTTTTTTTTTTTTTTTTTTTTGGGAAGGAGTAGGAGAGACTTCGGCAAGTATTTCATCCCCAAATCCTGTGCATGACTGATTTCTTTCTAATGGAGCTGAAGCACTTCAGGGCCTGCTGTGAGATGACATAGCCCAGCAGAGCAGCAAACACAGCCGCTGGGAATGACTGTTTACAGAAAATTAAGATAAATCTAGATCTATAAGATTTGCCCTTTAGCAAGCTATTTGAGATACCCCCATTTGTGAGAAAGCATGGGGAAATGGTAGAGTGAGAATGAAGAGGACTGAGGGAATTACACCAGGCTTCCAGGAAATGGGAATGCTTTCTGTGGATGTCCCACATGTCAGTGTCCTTGAAGCAGCCTGCCATCATTGATAAGATCAATTCCTGTTCAGGAAATGCAAAAAAACTTCTGTAAATCTAAAAGGGGGAAGGTCAATTTTTTTCTTATTATAATGGATGGGAAAGAATTTGGGTAAAAGTTGAACAAAAGCGATTGTCTCTTGTGTGTGGAAGTGACCTATGGAAGCAAAGTACTCAGAGTCAGAACACAATACCGCATTCCTTCATAAAACAGTTTTCTGTAGATTTGATTAAATATATTTTTATATTGCTGAAATATAATTTATACTGCTGTAAGACCTGTACAGCCATGCCTGTACTGTTTCATGTTTATCTTACCAATGCTTTTGGTATTTTATGGGTCTTCTGCACGGTAGCACTTTTACTGGGCTGGCTTACACAGTTCACAAGGCTATATTTATTGCCCATTTCATGATAAAGCAAAGGGCCTAGTCTCATTGTTCTGTTTTCCAGTTGTTGCTGTAGCTCCACTAGAATTGTTATTTGAATTAGGTTTGTAAAAAGATTAAGAGCTGAACTTCCACTTATAGGGGAATAATGTCTAATAGTTTGTGTATCTCCAGTGAATTTTCTGAATTCATTGAAGCACTGAATTTGACCTCGGAGATGAAGAAGATGCTCTTTTGAAGTCATTTGGGAACTTGGCCATTCATTTCTGTGGACCTGCAGTTTCAGCCCAAATACAGACTTTATTCCTCAAAAGCTTGTCCCTTTAAGCTGTCAGTGTTCATGTTGTCCATACCAATATTCTCAGGGCATACATTTCCCCAAACATTAATAACTCCACTTTCTTAATAAAGCAGGGCCAGCTCAATCTGTAATGTTTTGTAGGCAGAGGAAATGGAAGACTGGTTAGCAAACAGCGAATGCCAACCCATGCCTGTACTGAACTTGTTGAAAAGTCCCGTTAGCTGAATGTTTAATGCATAGCCTTCATGAAATGGTGGTGTCTGTCATTATGGTGTCTGAACAGGACCCAAGGCTTAATGGCTGTATGCGGGAGGGTTACTGCCACATCTTTTTTAGTAGGGAAGTAAGATAAGAAATGAGGTTGTCCTTTAGTGAGCATGATTTGTCCAGAGGAAATTCATAGGCAGGCTGGGAAATGAGTTTACCTTGAGGGCCAGTCTGGTGTTTTAGCAGAAAGACCGGGGATATTGCAATTGCACGGTCAGAGGAATAAAACGAAATCAAAAAGATTTCTAATTCATGAAGGTCATATCAAACACAGATAACTAACCTAAACCTTCCAGAGTCATTCTAGGCAAAACATCCTATTCTGTTCCACAATTCTGCTTTTCCAAATTGCAGGCAAGTTATCTGTCCCCAAGTCAAATGGCCCTAACAATGTGTGGGCTGATGGTCTGAAATCAAAATCAATTCCACTGGTTAATTATCATTTAATCAGTTACAGTTCTTTCAAAAGTGCACTAATGAAGTTGCTCTGATTAGAAATATATGGATATTGCATCCCTGGGATTTCCAAAGTGCTAGATCTTTCCATCCCCTTAGTCATATGAGAAGCTCCTTTAAATTCCCTTGCTAAGGTTACTCAAGACAGTTTACTGAAATGTGCCCTCTATTTTGAGCTAGAGGCAAATTAATGCCAATTTATGTGCTTTCTCTGTGCTTAGCTGATGGATAATATTTTAAAATATCATTTTGGAAAGACTCTAATTGTCACAACAAATCCTTTTTTTGGTAAAAAGAATCTTCACATTCCTTTTAGTGCTTTATTTCCAGGCAATGCATGCCATTGAAATGCGTGACAGGAAATTAAATGCCTGTGATTTAGTAAAATGTTCAATTAAGGAACCAGTGGTTTTGCTATCAGCAATTTGTAACAACTAGAATGTTTCTGGGTTTCCATCAAGGCAGCATATGCTTGTTCCATACACCTGGATTTTTGTTAAGTTTAATGTATCTTGTTCTCCCTTTTGAGATTGGCTCAATACCTGGGTAATTTCAATTTTCTTTTTTTTTTTTTCTTTTTTTTCTTTTTCCTTTTATTTTGGCATAGCTTCTCTAAGCTCCAGCCAAGAGGAAAGCATTACTATGCTGTAACATGCAGGATTAGGGCATTCCTTAGAAAGCCTATAAGCTAGCACAAAGTTTTGCAGGTATAGGATGAGGAGAGAGGTAAAAAATGATATGAGAGAAAATGAGGAGAAAAGGAAAAAAACGTTCTTTCTGGTAAATCAGATGTTTCGTCGTTGCTTTTTGTTTCGGCTAGAAAATCAAATCAGCATGAAAAATTCCAAAGACAAGTGAATTATGTGAGTTGGGCAAGTTTCATCTTTACACCTGCAATGGAAATGATCATATGAATCCCTTTTTTGGCCTCGGTGACAGCTCCTGCAGCGCCCTGGAGCCTCTGCCTGTGCTCAGGCCACCGCTGGGAATCACACAACTCCTCAGACTGACCGCTGTGGCCCACCCACTGTATCTCCAGAGGTGTCCTCTCCTGGGGAAACAGGACCCACAGGAATCTGTCAATCAGTAATAATTTTTGAGCAACCTTCAGATTATGCTATGAATAAGCATAGTTCCAAAACCCAATTGGCTTCGGTCATCACTGCCAGAGCACAAGCGAGGCTGAAACACAAAGTGACTTGGCCAAGATCACATAAAAGTCAATAGGGCAACTGTTAAGCCCACACATCTTGAAGGTCTTGCCTGCACAAACCCTTCGTTTGGTCTAGAAGTGGGAATTCATCTGATGCCACCTCCAGCAAGATGCATGGAAAATGATTTTGTAGTTGTACAGTCTCTACTTTGGGCTTGAGAGAGAAAAAAATCCTGAATAGAACAGGAAAACACTTTTTTTCTTTCCTCTTTCTTGTCCTTTTCCTTTCCTCTTTTTTCCTTTAGTCTTCCATTTCCTTTGTTCTTTACAGATGCAGGAAGACTATGGAGTATTTACAGTATTTATTAGCAAGGGTTATCCCCCATGTCCGCTAATATGTTTAGTGAAGACAAGTTTACATCATTTCTGCCAAGAGATTTCATATTAGACAGAGGATAATGTTAAACTTTATAGATGCCAGTGATCATTTCCAATGGGAATTTACTACATTGGCTTGATTTTGTGTTTCTGAAACTCTCATTACAGCTGTGCCAGGCTGTATATGGCAGTTCTGGAAAAGCAAAAGGCTCAGTGGGGATTTCAGTGTTCCCAGCTTAATGGTTTTTGTTAACAAAAAATAAAAGCAAGATAGCAATCAGGGATGAGGTTGGAGAGCTGCAAGGAGTCTAACAAGGGATACCCACAGTGGGGATGATTTGAGTTGGCTTGTTCCCCATGGCAATGTAAGACCTCTGGCAGTCCTGCTGCTGCCCGTGAGTGCAGGCATGGAGGGCTCCAGGGCAGAGCTGGAGGCAGGCGGGGGAGGAGAAGGAGGAGGAGGAGGAGGAGGAGGAAGAAGAGGAGGAGGAGGAGAGGAAAGCACCTCTGGCAGGGTCTGCACAGGGGCAGCCAGGACCACCAGTTAAGGCCAAATCTTAAAAGAGATGTAAGTAAAGCTCACACCTAAATTAGAGGTGTCTCGTGAAGGAGTCCTCCTAAAGTAAATGGCCAGGTTCTCAAGTTTAAGCAGAGGGACGTCTGGGCAATTTTTGAAGGTCAGCAGAGAGAAATCCTGGCTGCCTGTATTTTAGACACCTGAGTCAAGTGCCTGGTTCACCCCCAGCTGGATCTATAAAACTCTCCCCTTGGAGCTTCAAGCTACACTGAATGGCAAACAGGCATGGCACAGCTGAAGGAGGCAGAAGTAATAAATTCTCCCCTCTGTAAGGAAGTGCCTGGTACAAGAACTAATCGAGGAGGAGAGTCTTAGGTTCTCATGCCTGTTCCCAGGGTTATATCTCCTCTTTTCTTTGTTGGGTTGCAACCCACAATGACTTGGTGTAAAACACATAGCCAGTTTAAGGGCCAGATGCAAATTTCCATCTCTCAGGAATGTGCCCTAACCATTAGACTCTTAACCAACTGTTGTGGTGTAACCCCAGCCAAAAACTCAGCACCAGGCAGCTGCTTGCTCACACCCAGCTCCCCCACCCCCACCCAGTGGGATGGGGAGAGAATCAGGGAAAAAAGCTAAAACTCTTGGGTTAAGAACAGTTTAATAGGACAGAAAAGAAGAAAATACTACTACTACTACTACTACTACTACTACTACTACTACTACTACTACTACTACAAAAATAAAATTACATTAATAATAATAATAATAATAATAATAATAATAATAATAATAATAGAACTGGACTGTACAAAGCAAGTGATGCACAGTGTAATTGCTCACCACTTGCCAACCGATGCCCAGTTAGTGCCCAAGCAGCTATCCTGCTCCCAGGCCAACTCCCCCCAGTTTAGACACTGGGCATGATGTCACATGGTCTGGAATACCCCGTTGGCCAGTTGGGGTCAGCTGCCCTGGCTGTGTCCCCTCCCAACTCCTTGTGCCCCTCCAGCCTTCTTGCTGGCTGGGCAGGAGAAGCTGAAGGCCCCTTGAGTTTAGACTAAACATTACTTGGCAACAACTGAAAACATCAGTGTGTTATCAACATTCTTCTCATACTGAACCCAAAACATAACGCTATACCAGCTTCTAGAAAGAAAATTAACTCTATCCCAGCCGAAACCAGGTCACTGTCCATCTGAACAAACCCATGAAGCATGACTAAGCAGAGACCTTTCATTAACCAGACCTGGCATCCACAGGCTTCAAGAGTTTTAAGTATATTCCAGAACGATCGACTAAAAATCAATTTTGTGCATTCCTTACATTTAAATTGTCCTTGTGATAGCCATGGCAACCATTATAGCTAAAAAAATTCAAGTGGAGAAAATTCACACTTGTTTTAAATTGACGGATGGAAACTGGAATAGGAAAATGTGGTTAAAAGAGCCTAAAGCGAGTAACTGTTACTGCTCATGATCACTTTGGTGTTTAATAGAATCTTCTTTCTTCATTGACTTTTATATATAACTACATATTTATGTACATTCCAGCTAATTTTCTGCTAGTATGCCAGAATACTAGAGTCATTTTTGTCGTCTGCTTTCTTTAACTGAAAAAATCCAGATATAGTCTTATAAAGGGGCTCCAATTCCTGATCTGATTCATGCACAAGAGCCCAGACTCTGAAGGCTACAGGATGAGATATATATAATTCCACGTGGCTTTCAAGGGGTGAAGGAGCAGAGAGATGCTTACATATCCTTCAGGACGTAGTCCTAGCACAAACAAAGTTCAAGTGGTTGTAAGATTTATGCTTTAATGGAACAGGTTTTAAAGGTGTCTAGAGACCTGCCAATGTAGGTACACAATGAGGAGTGTGTATCAAAACAGCTAAGCAGGCTAAGTACCTAACTTCTGTAATTTCTCTGGAAGTTAGGCACTTACCATATTGAGCCTAGTTAATAAATCTCCCTAGGCACTGTATGTGCCTTAAGATGTCTGACTTGCCTGTGTACTTAGAGTTTCAGCCTTAAATATTAATATTGCCTATGAAAACAACATTTGATCATGATTGCAAGCTCTAGCCATGCTGCATAGTATTTACCATAGAAATGATCGATAAAATTAGGAGCAAAACTATGGCATTGTCACTGAAGTGAAAAGACCTTCTATAGCTGTACATGTAAGCTACCAGTTAGGATTATTTCGGCAGCGATGACTCACTAGAAATCCATCCCAGTGACTGTGGAGTGCTGCGGGATAAGTCTAGTTGTTCTGGCAAGACCTCACAAATACTGTTCTGCAAGAAGGAGTTTTTCTCCCCAGCAAGTCTTTTGACCACAGCTGGCTGAGAGGAAATCATAGCCAATGCTTGGAGGGGAGACTACAATTTGTGCATCCCTGAGTCCCCTAAGAGAGGCACTGGCAAAGGCTGGAGGGTAGGCAAAAAATGAGAAGCAGAAGAGCTGAACAGAAATACTTTACCAGCAGGCTATTGTCTTTAAAATATTCATGGTTTTGTTTCATTAAAATTTTCCTACTTCTAATTAGAATTGGATGGGCAAGTTCTGTAAGAATGATTTTGGTATAAAAAGCTATTTCTCCATCAGCATGTTACCCCATGGGAGTTGCGTAAGTCTCCGTTCTCTCACGTGGTCCAGGCTCACCAGGAGAGACCATAAGATCATTTGGCTTCTGAATAGAGCAGGGTACCATGAAGGAGAAATACAGTTTGGGGCTGAACTGACATTTAACTGGTGTTTGAGGAATATTCAATAAACCAGAACAAATCTATTTTTTTTTTCAATTTGGGAAATACTCTGTCAACACAAAACCTTTCAATACTCTCAATTTTTTTTCTTGGTATTTCTGTTCAGCAACAACCAAAGAAACTCTTTTCACTACGATGTTAAAGTAAAAGACAGATTTGAATATCCCCCAGGATATTGATTCTGATATTACAATCTCCGGAATCACTGAAGAAACAAGACGCCTTCCTCAACCAGGCCACGCACCGAAAGCCCTTCTGGTCTTCGGCGAGGGGAGAGCTCGGAGCAAGCGGCTCGGGGGCCCCACCTGGGAACAGATCAGCGCAGGCTCAATGACAGCAATGTTTTCTTCACTTTTTCTGCAAATGAAAACTAGGAATTTTATTCCCAGATAGCTGCATAGGAAACTGTTGCTAACTCTTGTGATTTTTTAGTTGACAAAACTCATAAAACGTAAGGGCACACGAAGTGTACCATTAATCCAGACACTGGAGTGAGAATACAGGCCAGCTGAAGCATCATTTTTTTGTAGAACTTTAGCTTTCCCAAAAATATGTGAATAGAACTATTCTAGATAAACCTATTAACTGATCATAATTTACCTAAACGGTCTAGTTGCAAATTCAGGATACTTACATCCAGAGTTGCAGGGGTTTTGTATAAACGGTTTAAACATTTTTTTTCAGGTAATGAATAGCCTTTAAAAAAATACAAATTATTTTTCTAAATGTTGAATATAGAAGAGGTAAAATGTATATAATATATTCTCTAGAAATTGTTCGATACTATCTACCACTGTATCTTCCTTTCCATTTGTCAGTGACGGTGAAAATTTTTGAATTAAAACTTGCAAAAGAGTTTCACCAGGAGTGAGATTAGGGCAAAGTTACCAAAGGGAAACTAAAATAGCCCCTCTTTTATATCTGTTTCTCTGCAGCACAATTACATTTCAGTAATTTTGTTTAGCATTTTTTTTTACACATTGCTCATTTGGGGCCTGCTGAATAATTACGTGGGAAATCCTGTGCTGTTACTGGAAGAAGTTTCTTGCAATTGCAAACAGCAGGAAAACATAGTTATTAAAACTGATAAAATATTGGTATTTTTACTGCAAAATAACTAGTAGCTATTATTGGCACTGCTTAGAATTCATTTAATTTACTTTGCTTTCAATTAGGGTTGCGCATACAGAAAAGTTTGCTTTGGGTTTTGCTGCTAGCTGAAAAAAAGCCGAGTGAGAGATACAGCACTTCAATGCATTATTTATGGAAAAAAACACCACATATTACTGCTGGAGCTAGTAAAACTGCCTGTGGCTAAGGTTGCTTAATATTTGCCATTAGCCCTAGTTTCATTGGTTTATCGCTAGACAGAATTGCTCAAGCTGAAATTTGCCACGCTTGCCTCTGCCTTGGGTAGAGTTTTTTGAAATATTTCAATAATAATTCCTCAGCTGGTTCCAAGAATGAATTTAGGAAGAATAAGTAACGTTTAAGTGGTTTCTGCTTCTCTTGGGCAGCCTGCTAAAGGCTAACAAAGGGCTAACATTCGTGCTGTGGTGCCTCCAGGGAAGTGCTGCTCGTTACCCTCTGCCAGGAGAGCGCATTGTCACACATCTGGAGGCCACATCAGGATCTACAGGGTCTGGTGAGGACAGGGGTGCACCTTGGCAGGACCAAATGGACAGAGGGTGTGGACCCAGCCGGCGCTGGAGATTCGGATGCAGTTGGGTAGAGGGGGGCTGGCAGCAGAAGAGAAGGGAGGGCCGGGGCAACCTTCCCTTCCTCCTCCGTATACGGTGGCGGAGCAGCAGGGACCTCCATCCGTCTGGCAGGTAGCCAGGGGAGTCACCGGCGTGGCTTCCCGGCCAAGGTGCTGCACGGTTGCACTGGGTTCCCGCGACCGCTCGGGAGCACGGTTAACAACAGAAGATTGCTTTAACAACTCAACCGAAACACACGGCGTGGTTCTCCTCAGGACAGTGGTTTCAGCGGCTGCACAAATGGGAACCGAGCGCTCAGTCCCACAGACAGTCACTGGCTTCTTGGGGTTAGTGCCACAGCTCTTCATGCCGGGATGCCCATCACTTGGAGTGAGTCACGAGCCCTGGAAATCATTGGTATTCAGACCCTTTCGTTGGCATCCTCCTTGAAAGCTGCTGCTACGTATTCTCTTGTCATTCCTGGCAAGACTCCTCTCAGCGGCAAGAAGCTGGTTTTGACCTCCTGGCCCACAGCCTGCCTGGATGACACAGAGGTTTGAGGTCAGAGCCTCCTGGCCTCTGTTCCTGCTCATGGATCAGTCCTTGACGGAGGTCCCAGGTTTGTGATGGTGAAGGCATTATTACTTCCTCTTCTCTGACCTTTTAACATAGCCAGTGGGTACACTGTGGTGGGCCAAGACATGGCTAAATGGTCAGTCTCCAAAAAAAATTGCTCACATCCAGTTTTTAATGCTTCTCTAAGTCATGTCACAACAAGCATGTTCTTCTGTGCCTTGGCTCTTTCTGCAGGCTGCACAAAGCTGAAATGTCACGTGGGATTGAGCACAGCATTAAGGCAAAGTAAGGCAGTGAAGTGCTCAGGAAGGGTCCAGAAAAAGCCCTTCCACTGCTTGTTGCTACCGCTGGTGCAATTAGCAGCTTTGCATCCGTCTCTCAAGCAACTGAGGAGTCCTACTTTTTTGGCAGATGGATAATGGAAGAGGCTGCAGACTATCAACTCTGACATGGCTAGGCATATGACCTGATGCCACTGTTACCCCGTTAAGCCCACTGTCTTTCAGAATAAATTTGTCAGGGCTGTGTTTGCGCTGGAGTTGTTTATAACCTTTCCAGCACACAGGAAAAAAAAAAAACCTCACGAATTCAGAGTCTGCTAGCAAATAGTTGTGTAAATCACTGGCAAGGCATTAGCTGTTTCTCCTGTCTAGTAGTTCATCCACCCGACCTATAATGACCGTGACCAGTTTGTCTTGTTGGACCAGGAGTCATCCTAACTGCTAATTAAAGTTCCTCTTCACATGACATCCTGGGACTTGGTGTTATTTCACTTCCATAAAAATGCTTTGTTCCTTTGCAGCACAGACTAGGAATGTTCTTGGAGACTCTAATGACTAAGTCACATGTGCATTTAATCACCTCTCTTTTTGAATTTGTCTAATTACTTTGAGCAAAAGATTGATCATATTACCCGTCCTCAGAGTTCAGGCTATTTCCACAATTAAAGATGATATTTCTGCAATTAAAATTGACTTTTAAAGGTGGCCTAGTGTGTTTTTCATTTTATTATTCTTATTTCCTTCTCTAAAGAATTTTCTTGTCTGTGAGTGAAAAGAAGACCTGCGTGCAAAACTGAACAGTCGTTTTATTATTACCTTACTTTTGCTTCCTTGGAAGAAAGAAACTAATTTCTTATTGTTAAATTTCTTCTACCCCATTCATTACTTTTAGATAATTTCAAACCTATTTGTAAAAATATCCAGCCTTTATATTGCTGTTGTTGTGAATCTCAACTTAATGCAGGAGGTCTGTGTTCAAAAAGGATCTTAAGCTGGTGTAAACTGAAGTCCAGCAGACAAGTTCTGACGAATTTTTCTCCAGCTGTTTGGCATGTTACCAACCCATGTCCACTCTGTGACAGAGTCACAGGACCCCTCAGAGATTATTTTCCTTATTTTAGGGGCTTCGGAGGGAACATGCTTTCTGCAGCTTACCTGCAGAACGTCATTTGCAACTTTAAGCACGGCAGCAAATGTCACGTGAAATTCCCTGGGTGTGGGGTGATCTGACTGAGAGTGAGTGCTCCCTCCTCACCGCCTGGCACCGAGCTGCAGAAAGCAAACCCCAGCCAGCACCAGTTTGCATCACCCTAGCACTGAGCAGGCATTTGGACTGATGTGGTGGAAATCCAGTTGGGTTTCTGGCTGATGGGGATAATTAAATGTTGTCCTTATAGCATGGGTATAGATGAAAAGATCTCTTTTTAATAGCTGGCTACTGAAAGTTAAGCCCATCTGTCCTTACAACTGGTTGGAAAAGAACAGAGAGATTTAGCAACCCCCCTAGAGTGTGGGGATCGCCATGTAGTGTTCCACGTGCAGGATTTCTAACTCTTCCTGGAAACAAAACTTTAGAAAGATTACCTCACTTCACAGTTACCTTAATCATGTCTTCAGTATTTAATATGTCGCTCAAATGATTAGGCTTTTTTTCACCAGCTTCTTGCATTACACAGATAAAATAGTTTGTTTGCTAATCATATGCCAATTCAAGTGTTTCTATTTGGTACAGTTTAATATTAGCCTACTCTGATAATTGCTAGAATTTATTTCAGTCTGTACCTGCATGTTCCACAGGTGATAATCAGTGGTCTTTCTCTTTCAACCCACAGGAGACAATGACTTTATCACTTCTTTCCTTGCTAAAATCCTGCTCTGTTCCCCAGGTACCAATTACGTTTCCTTTCAGATTTGTCTAATTGATGGATGGGATTAAACCTTTATATAGAAACTGGATTGTTGCTTCTATTTCAGACCTGAAGAGGAACCGGTGTTCTCAAAAGAAGGGCTGTTGTGCCAAAAGCCTGCCTTCTTTTCCCAAGGACCAGTTTTACTTCTTCCCCAGAAGCCTCGCTTCACGTACACTCTCAGACCATCAGAGCTACACCACTACCACTCTAGAGTCTTTACCATTCTAGACAGAATCTGCTTCATACCGATTCATACTAAGAAAAACATTTTTTGAAGATTGCAGTCTCCTGGATGCTAGCCAAAACTGTCTATGTCCCATCAGTATGCTGCAGCATAATGTACAAGCTTCAAAAAGGACTAATACATAAAGTCAACACACATTATTATATTATGTTATGTGCATAGCATCCGTCTGTTAAAAGCATAGCAACAGTTTAATGCTAAAACTGCTTTGTCTATTTTATGCTTTAAAATCAGGCTGCCTCCAGAAAGTGAGGTAGGAATTCACTTCATGTTTTTGCAGGAGCTTGGTTCAGATTAACCTGCTAGCGTAACGTGCCCTTTAGAGCTGATGAATTTATTTCTTGTACCACAGTGGCTGTACTGCAGATAATACTGGGATAATACCTCAATAATCAAAATAATGAGCTTTTTAAAGTCATGCTATTTCACTTCATTGCATGAAGATGCAGTTCCCCTTACAAGCTCACAGATACGTCCAGTATCTGGATTTATATCTGAGAGGAAATGGTTTTAAGTTGCACCAGGGGAGGTTTAGATTGGATATTAGGAACAATTTCTTGACTGAAAGGGTTGTCAGATATTGGAACAGGCTGCCCAGGGAAGCGGTGGAGTCACCATCCCTGGAGGTGTTCAAAAAGTGCATAGACAGGGCATTTCAGGACATGGTTTAGTGGGCATGGTTGACGGTTGGACTCGAAGATCTCAAAGGTCTTTTCCAACCTAAATGATTCTATGATCTGAATCATACATGCAGGTACTGCCTTGGGAATCTCAAGTATCCAGATGCAGGAGAAGCTTAAAATATTTAAGGAAATGAGAAGGAGACAATTATATGACATTCCAGTATTGCTTGTTATGCACAGGATTCAAACCTTGATGTCCATCACTCACCCTTTAGTGTTTAGAAGGGATCCACAGTCTTGGGCCCTCCTCCAAATAAATAAGTGTTTCCTTCTGTAAGCTGCCTCCTCCAAGGTCAGGATTAGCCTCTGTTGTAGTCCATCAGTTTTATGATATCAGGGGGTTATATTTCAGTTTTTTTGGGGAAAAAAAAAAGGAAATCTTTATTGGCACACTCAAGAACAGAGAGGAAAAAATTCCAGAAAGATTGTAGAAGCTCAGGCATCTCAATAAATTAAGGTCGAAAACCTCCTTCAGTTGGCACTAGACTTCAAAATTACTACTTAAAAGCCAAGTACAGCCATTGGCTGCACCATTTGACTTTTCACTAATGTATATCTGCTTTGAGATTGTGAAGTCAAGAGTGGAACTGGCTGTACTTGTCTTTCATTTACTTTCCTCAAAGGGTTAAAAAGAATTCAGACTTTCATGTTTGTGCTGTTTTAAAAGAAGTGTCACCTATGTCAATTGAAAGAATCTGTCTGTGCCCTTTGAGAGCCCTTCTAATTACAGATGTCGAGGTGTCCTTGAGCTTTGAAGCAAACACTGTTATCCAGTTCAATATATTGTACATTACAGATGATTGTTTTATCTTTCCATCCAAAAGTACATTTTCAGCTTTTGGTCACAGGTTAACTTTAATTACATTACCCCTTCTAGAGATGAAGGCTCTATAAGCACCTACAAAGACAGGCATAATTCATTTACAAGTACACATGCAATGAATTTTCTCCTTTTAAAAGCGACTTTTTCCAAGCAATGGGTTCTTATTTCCCAGTATTGCATTCACTTCAGCACGGACTTCATGAGAACCCTTTGATCACGGTGACGGAGTTACTGTTTTGTACTTGCTGAACTGACCTTAACCTAAGTTTGACCTAAACAAACTCTTCATTGTGTTGGTTTTTTTCTCTGTGTTTTAGAGTTCGCAATTCTGCGAGTGTGGAAATCATCAGGAAGAAACACGAGTACTAGGAAAACAAGCCAAATTCACAAACATACCCGAAAGAATTATTTTAACATAGCTGTAAAACAGGTAAAAGGTTTGTAAACAGAAGTGATATTGGTCAGGCTTGCTCGCACAACTGATCTCCTTTCAGTCTGAAATAGAAGCAGAAATCTTTCAACTAAGTAGGGTGGAGAACATTTGTGCTAAGTTTAACTTAATTATGTTGTTCAATTAAATAGTAACTGCTGGATTCCTGGAGCATGCAGGTGACCTCCCGATCGTCAGGACTGAAAGTCTGTTTTCACTCACTACCTTCAACATAAAGCCATTAATCACCACTCTCCCCTCTTATACCAGCACCAGCCTTCTAGACACCACAACGAAAATAAGCAACAATAACCTAGCAATTATCAAGCTCCCCTGGGCTGATGCAATTACCTCCACAAAGCAGCCGGCATCTGCAAGTCACCAGCAAGTCAGTGGTGCAGAGGCAGGCTGTGATTGCTCTTTGCAGAGCACTTGTGGCCCCCACCTCACCAGGGAAAAGGGACCTCCTCCGCCCAGGGAGGACTTTCCTCCGGGCTGAGGAATTATACCGCTTTTCCCAAGAGCTCCGATAATGCGCGTACTGCTCCCTTGCACATTTGCCTCACTTGCGTTCTTGGATCTTCACAGCTGTACATGACACCGTTACCACTTATTTAACCTGTCAGAGTATTTTACTGAGTTCTTAAACTATCAACCCAGGATACCGTGGTAAATTGTGCTGATGGAGTCTTTTGTTCATGAAATACACCTTTTCAGTTCTAATGTGCTTGTATTTTCTGTGCTTGTCAGTACTATCTCCAGGAAAATATACCAAGATTTTAAATGAAGAAATACAGAAATCCTCAGGATGTTTAACATCTTTTCTATCAGTTCCAGAGGGATATAATTTATGCATAGTGCTCCATTTAACAATGCTAAGTTACTTTTTAATTTGATTTTAGTACTTTTAAAAAATACCAGAGTCTTAACAATAGAACTACACAGAGCTTTATGTGCAGGTCACCTTCTTTAGTCATTGAGAGATTATATTCAATGAATAAATTGCAACAACTTGAACATTACAGAAATCTTACATATCAGGAACAAAAGTGTGTTGTGCAAGAGTATTTTAGGAATGACATAACAAGATAGGCACTCTGATAGCTGCACTGCCTGAGCTCCTAAACCCCCCTTCCCACGTGGAGGGTGGTAGCAGGAACAGTCAGCCATGGCTCGGAACACCAAAAGTGGCTTATTCCATATGCTCTGTTTGACCACAGATTAAATTGAATGTGAAGAATAAAACCTTCAAAGAAAGTTTCTTTGTGTTTTCCCAAGAAAGTGACTCATCTGAGTTCTGTTGGAACCACCTCTTTCAGCATAAATTAACACCATAGTTCTCAAAATTCCCTATATTATTAAAGTGATTATATACTCCACACACACAAATTCTGCAGATAGGCATAGGTTTCATCTTCTGTGGCCAACTAAGACCCAGGCCTGTTACAAAAACAACAACATGCAAATGAGAAATTTCAGTTTTATATCAGATAATGTATACTGGATACATGCAATGCTTAACAAATTGCATCATCGCTGCATCTGTACCTGGATTTTGCTTTTGTTACTGATTTATAGGACAGAATGCCACAGCATCACTGACATATTACAAAATGGAATTCCACTTCTCAAATATGCCAGTGGCTTTCCCTGGCTGCTGCTATGTGCTGTCACCCAGGACATGCAGGTTGAGTGCCATTACTGTGCTTGGAGTTGCTAACAAGGTGAACTGCAAGTCTTCCAGGCTTTCTCCCATCTCTGTTTTATGGTTTTCCAAAGAGGACTAGGTACTCTGAGACATTTATCTGGAAGTAGTTTCTCAAATAATTTTTTTAAAAGAAAAAAATTTTCCTTTTTCAGCAAGTAAAATATCCCAAAGACTGAAAACTAGGAAAGGAACAAGCTAAAACATAATATATGTGGCTCTTTGTATGGAGAACGCGTAGTGTCATGTGTTTATTCTCACTTTTCTTTGTGTTGTTGAATATCATGCAAACCATATAAAGCATAGCTAGCCAGGATTTGCTTATTGTTATTGCTGATCATAGAATCATTTAGGCTGGAAGAGACCTTTAAGATCATCGTGTCCAACCGTAAGCCTAACATTGCCAAGTCCACCACTAAACCACGTCCCTAAGTGCCACATCTAGATGACTTTTAAATACGTCCAGGGATGGTGACTCCACCACTTCCCTGGGCAGCCTGTTCCAATGCCTGACAACCCTTTCAGTCAAGAAATTTTTCCCAATACCTAGTCTAAACCTCCCCCGGTGCACCCTGAGGCCATTTCCTCTTGTCCTATCACTTGTTACTCGGGTAACAAGCTTGATAATCAGGTCCCTGATTTACATCGGAATTAGAAAACAGAGATCAATTTAATATAGAAGATACTAAGGTATCATTGTATGCCTCTTCACAGTAATTTCAGTGAGTAAATGACCCATTAATAAAATGTTTTTCTCAGAGACCTTATGACCGGCAGCTGTCAAAAGGTAGGTTGTGTTTATCTGTACTTTCTTCATCTGATAGTTTTGATTGTGCAGCTCTACTCAAAAATAATATAAAAAATAAGGTCAGACATCAGAGTCTTCAAGTTTATTTGAAGAGAAAGAAGAAAACCTTAATTACATTACCATGATATTCCCTAGAGTATTGTTGAGGCATAAACATGAAACATAGGTGTTTATTTGGAAGATGAGTCTATGCCACTGTCCAAGATCAAAATTGTTTTTGTCAAATGGTGAAAAATTCTTATAAGTGCAAAGATCCAGCTCTGTCTGGGAGTGAAAAGCACCAGCATTCTGAACATGAAGCCTCTGTAACTTATTTCAAGTTGCTCATTTGATTCAGGTTATGGTCTTCAGTTTCCAAAAGGAGGTATCCAAAATTCAAGGTCACTTTTGAACTCTTGATCTACTGATATACTGTACGTGATTTGGAACGTGTATTTTGGTTGAGAAGACAAATAACTTCTCTGCATTGGCAATTTCCCGTTTCACAGAAGTAAGGGGTGTTAACTGCAGTACTTAGGCACAGAGTTCTTGGCAATTAACCAAGTGTGTTAATCACTGAAAATAATCCTGCAACAGTAGACAGCACAGACACACCATACGGCTTGGTTTTAATTCTCAAGCATGCTAGATTTGCATCCACTCCATATTGCTTTAAGCTCATCCTCAGAGCAGTCAGTTTTCTAGCTTGCTAACAATTTGACAGCTAGTTGAGATTCATAGCGGTGCTAACATTAAAACAATTAAAGCTATTGCAATTGAGGAAAAAGAAACACGTTCTTGTGCCTATTCTACTGTGTCAAATTCAGCCACTTCAAGTCCTAAAGAACTAATGAAGACTAGATGAAGCTACAAATACACCTTTTCCTCTTAGTATGTACTATTACTTATTACTGCAGTTATCCCATTGTTACTAGCCATGTAGGGCGATCAAAGGGCACACTGTACCTCTCTCTAGCAGTCATATTGGGAAGCCAATGAGAAGAACCAGGCTCCTGATGTCTCCAGACTCATTCAGTGGGTTTCCATATAAATGCGATGAGAGGGAGTGAAAATCTGTTCTCTATTTCTAAAGTTCCTGTGAGTCCATCCTAGAGACAAAATCTTGGAAGTTAATAATTTTTGCATTTTTAGACTCCACTTCTATGTAAACCTTGGAAAAATAGTTGTCAAGTGTCTGAAAACCAACGACCAGAAAGAATCAGGGTAGTCTGGAAACCCTAGAGGCACAGTTGTAAAATGCATTTCAGTAGTGGTTTCAGTGGATGACTTTCATGTTAACATGGCATTTTTAGGACACCCTTAGTACAGTGTAATTAGGAGTTCGGTCTGCTTTTCACATCAGCAAGGTGTGCCATGGAAAGCAGTCCCAGGGTTTTGAAGCACTGCAGCTTAAGAAAGACATAAATGAATGTTGGAAGGTGGATCACAAGACCTCCACACAAGACATTTAAAGCACTTTTGAAGTTTGAGAGCAGATTAAATTGTCTGTAAAGGCAATTAAGAAAAGTTGTCATCTAAATTGAAGATATGCTAACGTGTTCTCAAAGATTTGACAAGAATAAATGCACCGTCATAGAAGTATAAGACATTCCTTGTTGTCACCAGGTTATTGGGATTTCCTTCCATCTAAACAGCCCTGACTTTTAGCTCTCATGTGCAAAAGAAATCCAATGATTAGCATAAGCCTGTTTTTTTCTGCATTCTGTAACAGACTCCCTGATAATTAAATGGCAGAAATTTGAAATAAGAAGAAAAATTGAAACTGACAAATACATTGAAAGAGAGATATGTAGTAATCTCAAGGTAATACTGCTCTATTTACATCCTGCAACCCCTTAATAGATACTGTTACTCTAGAAATCATGCAGATTATTTTCCAAAACTTGTTAAAAAATCTTAGGCAATGTTATTAAGAAACAGTAGAAGCCATAGGACAGTAGAAGTGCAGCAAACTTGTTAAAAAATTAAAGTACTTTCTCCAGGATACTCTAGTTCTCTGCAAGTCTCTTTCCAGTTCCAGCAATTAACCTTGCTATACATTATCAGATCACATTTGGGGGTTTTTTTCAGCACTCCTTTGATTTTGTTAAATTGAGAAATATGTCTGGATGAAGAGGAAACATGGTCTAGTGACACCCTTGGAATGACATTATTAGTAGGATTGAAGAGTGAGGCAGTTTGTGAATGATAACTAAGGATTATGCAGAAGGAATTTAAGTAACAAAACTAGGAGACACATTGTGAGGAACACTGAAACAAAGATATTGCGTTTATAAATAGACTAATAGTCTGGATTTCATTTGCCGTTGTATAGTCCCTCAAAGATTTCAATACCATAAAGATACATTCCACTGGATCCTTTTGCATAAAAACTTGACTATTTCTCTACAGATTCAGACTGGTTTTTCATTTTCATTAAATACTTTCACATCGCATTTTGAGATCCCAAGTTAAATTCTTTCTTTGAATTTCTTAATTAAGAATAAAAGTAATGTACTTTCTGAGTATATTCTGCCAGATTTCCAAAGAGATTGAGGCAGTCTCAGAGGCACACATTAACTGCACAAACAGCTAGAACAGTTAAAGACTTTATTGAGTCCAGTAATTATTGATTCCAGACTGCTACTTACAACCCATTGCCAAAATCTCTCCTCCCTGCTGCAGGGCAGGGGCTAGAGCATCCCAGCCTCTCGAGCACAACCCAGCTCCATGTGTCAGCTCGGACAAGGAGGAGGCAGCAGGAGTAACATGGCCACCTATGAGGTGCTGCAGGTAGAGGAGCAATCACGTCTTCTCCTCCAGCACCGAGCATCGGGGCAGATAAATTGTGTAACTTGCACAGCCTGGCATTTTCTCTCCAAAGGAGCGAAATAATGTTCTGCCAAACATCTGGACTTTTCTGCCCGGCTGCTTGACATCTCAGTTTGATTCCCACATGGTCAAAGACTACTCTGTGCTGTGCCAGGCCACTGAAGAGCGTTTCCTACACACATTTGAGGACCACTTTGGAAATAAAATGACTGAAAAATCTTTATCACAGATTTAAAAGACTGTAATTGATTGGTCAGGTTTTTTTTCTCTTTCTTTCTTTCTCTTTCTCTTTCTCTTTCTCTTTCTCTTTCTTCTTTCTCTTTCTTCTTTCTCTTTCCTTTTCCCTTTCCCTTTCCCTTTCTCCCCACCACCTTCTGCTTCTTTTTCTTCTTTTTCTTCTTTTTCTTCTTCTTCTTCTTCTTCCTCTTCTTCTACTCCTTTTCTTTTTCCTATTTTTCTTTCTTTTTTCTTCATGTAGTATGTTTTCAGAATTTAACTTCTCACTTTTCATCCTAGTCCATAACAAGACTGATGAGCTACTGAAGCTAGCAGCAGGATTTTCAAGTCGCCCTTGCTCTCCACACACTGGACTCCAAGGTAAAGGTCTTGATGACCTCTGGAGGCCAAAGTGAGAAACTTTCGAAATTCTCACCGTGAGTTTCTGCAAGAAAAGGGTAGAGCCACAACCAGTATAAACCAATGCTCTCCATTGCCATTAACTAGGATATCCCACTAAGGACTAGTTTCAAGATATAGAAAAGGACTGAGGATGGAGAAATTTGGAAAAGCTGCATTTTGGTTTTATCAAACCCCAAACGTGCCTGATACAGACAGAAAGACAGTATCTGTGGGTCTGCCACAGTGTACATTGAATATATTGTGGAACGTACTGAAATAGCATGAACTTAAGTATGATTTTTCAGGTTTTTCTTATGATCTTTCATGCTACAGAGATTCAAGAAAGTTCACAAAACCTCTTTCCCAGGTCTGAGCTCTTGCCATTATACTTGTCTTATTTGACTGCTTTGCCAAACCTCTGTTATAATAATTTCTTTGCTACAGAGAGGTTTAAATTGCTGTAAACATGGGATTCAGTCTGGTTATCCTTTCCTTAAAGGCTGTGACAATTGGTCATAAACAGTGTCAAATGATAAATTGGGCAGAAAGTGCACTCAAATATTCAAAAGGGAAATTTTGCAGCCTTAGATATTCAGATAAAACTTTGCTTGAGCTAAGCCTGGATTTAGAGTTTAACCTTAAACAGGTGCTCAAATTCTGTTGAAACATGGAGGACTTAAACACCCACATGAAGTCAAAACCATGCCTAAGAGCTTGGCAGAATCAAAATTATACCGGTATTTACCCAAGATGGGGTAATTCCCAGTATCGAGTAATTTACATGTTTTAAACATCCTCTAAGACTTACTTCTGACACTCACCTTTTGTCTTGCCAGGCTTTAGTGTTTAAGATTAAAGGGGAACCTTTGAACAAGAAGTCTGACTCTCTGCACACAAAGGCTTGATATTGGCCCCAGTATCCCTGCCTGGAGACCAGTTACTCTTGGTTAACTGAAGCACAGCTTCCAGAAAACCACTTAAACCTGACTTGTGGTCATCAAATTTGTTCCTCTAGTGTCTTGTTCCAGTGGTCGAGGGCTGCCATTGTTAGAAGTTTGTGCCTTATTTCTCAACTGGCTGTGGCAGGCCTCAATATTCAACCATTGACTCTTGATGTGCTGATCTTTGCTAAAGTTAAGAGTCCTTTTGCATCTTTCCCCAGGAAGGCGCTCGACTCATGTCATTTCTCAGTCCTCTCTTTGACAAGCTAAATAGACTCTTAGTTTTTCAATGTGAGAAATTTTAATCATTTTTAATTAAATTTAATTTGATTTAATTAATTAAACCTAATAATTTTCAATAATTTCAATAATTGTTGTAGTCCCCAATAATTTGACTTTCTTTTTAAAATGTAGGCACCAGAACTGTTACCTTCTGTAGTAATATTCAGTTTCTCATTTAAGATACTTAAATCTTTTTCAAATTTCCTTGTGCTGAGACAGAGGGTCTTAGTCTCTTTGCATGGCCTACATCCCATGATCCTACATGTATAGCTTTTCTTTTGGCTCTGTTAAAATGATCTGGACTCAACTTACGGTCTCTTGAGAGCATTCTCTGTTGGTGCTGTGCCCTCATCGCTGTAGACATCATTGGATGCATTCCTGTATGTAGGCTTAAACCAGCCAAATTGTATTAGGAATGATTTTATATTTGCTTCTAGAACACAAATAGAAATGATGAAGACTATCACTTGGCACTAATTTTGGTGAAAACCACTTAAGAGATGCCCTCATGGATTGCCCTTTGGGTTCTTAAAACAGTTTAGTATAAGGTTATTGATATTGTACAGTACCAATTTCTCAACTTGGGGGTGTGTGTGTGATGATAACAAATCAAAAATACATCCATTACTTCTATTATGTATGTAAAGTACAGCAATCAGCCAGCAAGTAACCTCACTGAAGAACGAAATCGAGTTTGACAAGTTTTGTTGCAATCAAATTATGTTGAGTGACTTTCATTGGTCTGATTGTTATTAATTCATTTTTATATTTGCCTGAGGCTGAAGTCAGAATAACTGTGCTCTGCTGCCGCCCACACCAGGCTGCTGGTCAGGTCTGAACACTTGCTGTGGGAATTTTGTTAAGCACTATGAGTTAACAGTAATGAAGGTATGTACATCACTCAGAGTTCTCCTTGCCTAGCTCTTTTATGCTGATGGTTACTCAGGCCAGCTAGTTTAAAAATAGCTGGCAGATGAAAAGAACATCTTTTTTTTAGCCCCTTTTGAATAATAAACACAGCTTCTCCTTTCTTCATGAATTAGGGAATTATGCTGCTTCCTTCCAAACAAAAAATAATTATTTATTGAAAACTCTACTATTTTCCTTCATTACTAGCTGTGCTATCACTCTTCTGTCTCATGACAGGTATATTTAGTATCACTAAGATTTCTTCTGCTCCTAATATACTTGGTTTAATTCCATATCACCATTCACACTGCCACTCAGTGTGAGTATTTTTTCCAAAGTTCTACCCTTTTGACTTCTATTCTCATTGTTCTGTGCTCCAAAAGCTCACACTGGGTTTACACTGACTGCTGTCTATTCCTCCTTTTCCTCTTCACAACATTTGTTATCATCTTCATCTTCATTTTGCTGCTGAACTAAAAGGCGCTTTTAGCAAAACATGACATCTTTTCAACTGTACATCCATGGCTTTCTAATCATCTAAGTTTCTAAAGATTCCTCTGAGAAGCCAGAAAAATGAGACTGCCAGGCAGAAAATAATCACTTGTTCTCATAATTTCCCTCAGCTTGAGAAAACTAGCCCTTAGTCTCTGTTTTTCCATACTGAACGTAATCAGATTGTGATCAGTGATCTCCAGGCTTTGCCAGCTTCCCCTCCAGCGACTAAATTTTTTTTTTTTTAAGCCAACACAACAAAGCCTGCAACAGAATTGCTTTGTGTTGGACACAATACCGTTGCTGTGAGAATGTACCATCTACCGCTTTGGGACTGTGGTGCTTTACTACAGGCTCCCTGGGTGAAACCTGCAATCCCTCCAGTATTTTTTTCTTCTTCCTCTGCATTGGGAACAAGTGCTCAGAAAGACTACCGTGCTGCTCTCCCGCTCGACTCATGCCGTGTCCTGTAGCAGCCACCCCTGCCCATCTCCCCCGTCTTGGTTTCCCCTCCCGGGTTTTGTCTGATGCACATCAGACACTGTAATTCTGTGTTTCTCTCAGTTGTGCGGCACTGGAGCAGCTCCAGGTCTATAACTATCTGCATTGTTGGCAGGGTCAGGAGGAAGAAATAAGCGGTGAGAGATGGGCTCTCCAGCTTGGCAGACCACGGTCCCACGGGTTGTGAGAGAAACCAGCTCGAGTCTGACCTCCCCTCAACAAGGAGCAACATAAAACTGTTGCCACTACTGCAAAGTCCACCTTTGGACTTACACCAGCTGGATACCCTGGTGTTTTCTGGGGTGCCATGACACCAAGCTGAAGTCCTCAGATGAGTCTGGTTTGAACTCTCTCCCCTGGGCAACAAGGTGAGGAGGAACAGTACATGGCTTTCTTCCTTCTGTGGGTACACCTCCAAGCAACATGCACAAGCTTAATGTCAAACATCCACCGCACTTAATGAGTCATTTTCCATTTCAAAAAAATCTGGACATGAGAAATGAAACCAGAACAAAAAAGTAGTAGAGAAATGCTGCAAATATTTGAACAGAAGCACCGTAAGGGCATTTCTTCACAGCACTGCAAGAATCTGCTGTTCCCAACCTACTTGAAGTCTCTACCATTTTTATTTGGAATAATGTAGTGTTGGTTTTTTTTCCTCTGATGCTCTCTCATTTTTAATTACCTTTTGCTTCCTAATAAATTTAGAAATCTTCAGTTGAAAGCAGCTATGACCCCCCAGCCCCCACTCAATGTCAGAAATCTGTATGCAGTCGCACCCAGTATTTCAGTTTGCATAACTTATTTGTGACTTGTTATTAAAGCTGCTTGCATAATAAAATTAAATGCAGTTTACATTTAGTGATGTGTCTGTTCACTTCCCTGTAATCAAACTGACAACTTTTCCTTTAAACAGTCAATCAAGTCTCCAGTTTTTTCTGGCTCTGTTTGTTTGATTGGAGTTGAGATGTCATAAACCAGAATTGAACAGTTCTGATTACACATATTTACTTTTTTAGGACTGCAATTTCTTTCATTCGTAACACCCCCCC
>VYZV01040732.1:141584-162112 GCA_013401275.1 Pandion haliaetus | reverse complement strand
CCCCCCCAATTATTAACAAAGCCCTGATTTTAATTTCACAGTTGATGCTACAGTTACCAAAACCACAATCTGAATTTTAAATGTTTTTTTTTCCCTGTCAAAACTAGCTAAAAAGCCTACACATTAAGATCTTAATTGATTAGATTATAACAACAGTTTCACAAATAAGGCATAATTTTTCCAGGCTATACCCTCTGAATAGAGCTCTGTTTAAAGGTAAGGCAAAATGATTCTGCTACAGAACAGAATTTAGGAACTGATTCATAGAATCCTAGAATGGTTTGGGTTAGAAGGGACGTTAAAGATTGTCTAGTCCCACCCCCGCTGCCATGGGCAGGGACACCTTCCACCAGACCAGGTTGCTCAAAGCCCCATCCAACCTGGCCTTGAACACTGCCAGGGATGGGGCATCCACAGCTTCTCTGGGCAACCTGTTCCAGTGCCTTACCACCCTCCCAGTAAAGAACTTCTTCCTTACATCGAATCTAAATCTACCCTCTTTCAGTTTAAAGCCGTTACCCCTTGTCCTATCACTACATGCCCTTGTAAAAAGTCCCTCTCCAGCTTTCTTGTAGGTCCCCTTTAGGTACTGAAAGGCTACAGTAGGGTCTCCGTGAAGCCTTCTCTTCTCCAGGCTGAACAACCCCAACTCTCTCAACCTGTCTTCATACGAGAGGTGCTCCAGCCTCCTGATCAGCTTCGTGTCCCTCCTCTGGACTCGCTCCAACCGGTCAGGTCCTTCTTATGTTGGGGGCCCCAGAGCTGAATGTAGAACTCCAGGTGGGGTCTCATGAGAGCGGAGTAGGGGGGAGAATCCCCTCCCTCGACCTGCTGGTCACGCTTCTTTGGATGCAGCCCAGGCTTTCTGGGCTGCAAGCGCACATTGCTGGGTCATGTTGAGCTTCTTGTCAACCAACACCCCCAGGTCCTTCTCAGGACTACTCTCAATCCATCCCTTATTTGTGCTTAGGGTTCCACTTTTCCATTCCACTTTCTCAAAGCAAGTCCCATGGTCTAAGTAGCTGAACCCCTGGCTGTGGCACCAGTCCTGTAACCATTTGTTGAGCTGCCAGATTCAACTGGCCCTTTCAAACCCTTCCCTTTGACCAGGAGGTTTGATGAAAAAACTACCTGCACTCGAGAGTCCCTTACCAGCACTCCCAGGGCTCTCTAATCCTTCATGATACTCCTCAAACATTATATTTCAGATCAATTCTCAGTTTCAATTTGTAATGTTTGGCAGACTGCATGAGCATCAAACACAGCCATATTTTTATTCTTTTCATCTTACCCTTTGATCTTTTCACATATTATACACAAATACTTAATGGTCTTACTGCTACAGGCCTCATGGGATCCTACAGTCAACATGTCTCTCTGAAACATATATTTGAAATAACCATTTGAAATACTTATGAAAGCACTATGATTAAATTAACTTTTTGTATATAACCTGATATAACCACAAAAAAACTAGGACAAGTTTTTCAGTCCTGACTCATTCTTTGGGATGTCACTGTTTTGTAGTCCCAAGGGACCCAGTTTCAAGAAGTGATAGGTACTTTTAAGATAGCACTGTTTGAGAATCAAAAATTTGTATTGCAGCATTACCAAGATATGACTTCTAATAAAAATAAATAAACTAAGAACGCAACCCAGTGATATACCATACACATACTGGGAATGCATGTCATTCATAAATCTTTTCAAATACATTTCTTTAACTGTCTGACACAAACCTTGAAAAAAGTTATAACTTATATACTAGTATGCATATTCCTATCTTTATAGGTATATGATCTGTAAAAGCAAGATCTTGAAGCAGTCTTCCACAGAGAAGACAGGCACAGTGCAAGAAAATATAAGAAGCATAAATCAGACTTGTATCCTTTGAAGTCTCATGGATTAAATTTGTATCATGTGATTGATGTTCTTTTCCAAAGGTTTATCTGTGTATAATTCTCATAAGGCTTAACATGACCAGAAATAATCAAAATAAAGAGAATACCTTTTACCCTGCAAAAACAGCTGCATTGATCCCAAGAGATGGAGGTGTAAGTCCTTCTTACTTAATTTCAGCTCTGCTCCATGCCTAGCCAGGAAGATGGACCTCTCTAAGGGTCTATCTGAGGACAGATTATTAATCACCTTCTCTCCTTCTAGTAGCTACAAAGACAGTCCAGGTCGCTACACAGAGCTCATGTATGGATTTTGCAGGACTACGTTTGTAGAAGAGAAAACTGACCTGGACATAGAGACTGGTTGATTATTGTACTATTAATTGAATGTAACTACAGTTTTAGCAGCTCCATAAAAGTGAAAATCTTCTGAATATCTCATTGAGTATAATAATCAAACTCTATATTATGGATATAACATTAGTAGAAAACCAATCTGAAATATCAAGCCTGAAGGGATTCTTATCCTGCTCCAAGCCTGGTGGATTCTTAGAACTCTTCCACATTTTAGGATACTGAAAACATTAAAAGAAAATTACCGTGTACTTTCTCCCTGTACTCTGTAAATGCAACTCATAAATAAAATGACTGCAGACATTAAAGGACTTCTATCTAAATTATTAGAATTCAAATTAACATGATCTATAAACATAAAAATTCACAATTTAGAAGGTCAAAAAGAATATTCATCCATATTAGAAAGGAAACAAACCCAGAAGACTAGAAGAATAGACACTGCTAAATGTAGCAACAGTCTTCCAAACCTTTTTGAGAAGAAATCCTGATAATTATATAGCTTTTGAATGTATGGGAAAATGAAATCATATACCAGTTCAGTGACTGGTATACATTTCAACAGTTCTCCAGCCATTATGAGATTGTTTGGCTGCTAGAAGCAAAATCTAACAGTCTAATTTAGTCAGTTCCTGCCTGTGGAAATTAAAAATAATACAAAATTGTTTGGGCTAGTTTTTTCGGTTTTCTGCTGGAGCACTTGCAGCTACTCACAACTAAATATAAGAGGTTATAATAAACCAATCATTGAAAGGGGTAAACTTCTGTATCTTGAGAGTGAAAAAGCTTATTTAACTCCTTTTAGATGCTTACAAGACTTCCTAGTAAATAGCACAATCTTGCAATGCACAGAACTCTGAGAGCATTGATCTTAGAGACGTTACTAGAGATTTACATGCCTTTTTCAGTTTTATGTGTGCAAATATTTCCATAGGAGTGTCTGCAAAGGAGCCCGTTCTCTATGTTGGGCAACACTTGAAGGTGAGCTTACCCACAGGTTTCCTTCCCTACACCCTTCACCTGGGCAGGCAGGGACGAAGCGATGCCATGTAGGAAGGAGACAGGAGAGGACCAGCCGATGGCAGCTGAATGCTAGTTGAGCCGAGATGCAAGGGCCCGAGTGCAGTAGAGAGCTTAACGGGACAGCTTGGTGCTGCTCGCAATCATGAAGACCATCACAGCCTGAGCTTTGCTTTCAGGCCTCCCCAAAGGCAGGGATGTCGGCTGGTGAAAACCTGCGGTGACTGGTGGCAGTGGCCTTGCTTTACCTCGCTAGATTCACACTGTGGGTTTTTGCCAAATGGAAATAACGCTCTTGAATCATGGTCATTAGGGCACTGTAAAAGCGTTTGATATTTCCTGCTTCTGTACTTTTACTTTAACTGCAAATAACTGACAGCAGCAATTTTGTTTCTCAGCACAGCCCTGACTTTATGATATAGAGTCCCCTGGACTAGTATCTCATCACTACTCCCTGTACATTACAGAAAAAGAAGTCTTTATTGTATGTTTTATGGCAGTTAGGCTTTAGCTGAGCTTTGCATGCTCTTCTTATGGAGACTGCTGAAGGAGGCTGTCTAAAATCCTTAGCAACTCTGCAGTTACTGTGCAGTGGAGCTGCAGCTTCAATGTTTTACGTGCAGGGGGCTAATATGAGCACAGAAGAATATGAGATTCCCTCCCTACTGAAATAAGAATAACCTGGATACAGCCTCTTTGCAAGAGGCTTCCCCTGGCCTTGGGAGAGAACATACTTCAAAGCTGCCAGTCAGCTTTTCCCAGCCGCAAAGCTGCCTGCTGACTCTCAGATTTTCAAAGTGCTCGCTCCAGATCTGAAGCAGCCCTTCAGTATGCTCGGACGTGTGGCATACTTGCCATGGACCCCAGTACAAGGGATAAAATTATATCCTCTGACCAGTCGTCTTCCGTTTTATAGCCCAACACTGCAGCTTTTCCATCCCATGCGCTCCTCTTCAGTTGCATTTCCAGCATGTTAAATAACTGGGCTACTGCATTGTGGAAGGGGGTTCCCAAATAGCAAAGCTCTCACCAGCAAGTGCTGACAATGTTCAGCGTGCAGGGATGGCTTCGTTGTACTGTGATTTGGATACAACTCCTGCTTACCTCTGCTACCAACTGCTAGGAAAGGGCTTACCAAACCAAAGGAATAATTGGTTTCTGCCTGTCTAAGATTACTTTCTACTCTACTCTCCTAAGGTATCTACATTGCAATGGAGTTTTTTGAATGTACTTTTGAATTGTTGGTCAACCACTCCTGCACCCGTTTCGAGCAGAGTGGGGGTATTTGAGAACCACAGGAACACGCGATTCATTTGCTTCTTATGTCGGTGCTGAGTGTCAGTATGTTACTGGAGTCAGTGTCGCTGAGGGTCTCCAAAAATGTGCAAATTCACTTTTGCTTCGTGAGCAAAGCCTTCCACGTGCTTCCAGCCTGTACAGCTGTATCCTATCAATAAGTCCCCTTGTCCCAGAGCAGATGGGCCCAGGATTGCCTCTTTCCATAGATTCAACTACCATTTGATAAAATAGAAATTGCCTCTCTCTTCAGCGCAGCTTGGCCTGCAACTTGGTGGTGCAGAGCATCCTCTGGGAGATACCCTCAGCCTGGGGAGGGCTTGGGATCAAGGTACTTCGTTTTCTCAGGTAGTGCTCTAACTTCTACACCAGTGTGTGAAGCGTAGGATGCCTTCTGGAATGAAAGTGGCCCTGGTTGCTCTATTTGTGCTGGGCTCAATGGTATTGCATGGTTCAAGAGTACCCCTCAAGGAAGGCGGGTAGAACCTACTCACTGCTCTGCTTCAGTTCCTGGTGGCCAAAGTAACAGCAGTTTTATATACACTATCAGAAATCTGGAAGAGATGAGGCTAGAAATATCTCCAGGCTCCATTTCCCACAGCACTGTTCAGGATAGTGTTTGGTTTTGTAACTGAGGAGGAAAAATTTCCCTGCATGTTGTCTGTATGAGGCATACCTCCTTTAGAGGCTATGAGATGAAAATGTCAGGCCAGAAATATATTGAAAGATGTCAATCAAATGCACACCTTCTTCAGTGTTATCAAAGCATCCAAGAAGTACTTTATGTTAAATACTTCATTATGTATCCCAGCATGAAGAGCTGCAGGAGGAAAAAAACTGGAAGTATTACTATTCATGGGTCCATTTATCATAAGCAAGATGAATTTATATGTTATCAGGGTACCCAGCCTGAGCAGTGTGCAAGACACCATTTAAATGACCTCTACTAGTTTTCAAAAAATTGAAACTGCTGTCCCTGAGATGAAAGGTCTTATTCATAAATGCAGCTTCCCACATTAAAAATGAAAATGCCAGGCTGATATGTCATCTTAAATTAAGCAGCAGTAATGTTCAGACATGGCCAATCCATCTAATTTGAAGGCAAAGAAGAATTATTTTAATTTCCAAGCTCATTTAGATTGTATCTAAACCAGAAATGTTTATTTTTCAAAGGATATGAAGGATATTACACTAATACCACCACACTTATTCCTTGGAGGAAGGACTAAAACTTTCAGTCATTAGGCAAAGTCCCAATTTCTTTTTGGCATTTTAGCAGTTTTCCAGGTTTGGATTCGAGGCAGTGATCACATTCGCATTTTTCTGGGCAGCAAGATAGTAAGTGTATTTATCCCACATCATTTATTATTGTGTGGTTTTATTACCTTATATACGCAGGAGACTGATGTGGTTTAAAAACGGCTCCTTTCAAAATCATATGGTGATCATCAGTCTGGGATGGACCTGTTATTATTTTAGTAGTAGTAGTAGTAGCAGCAGCTGAGGTAGTATTGTAAGAATGAAAGCTGAGCTGTTTTTCCCTATATTTTGTTTAGAGCACAAACCCTTGCCCGCTGTCTCTGTGCTCATGAGACACATAGAAGTAAGTCATGCCGCTACCACAGCCTCTGTCAGAGTTTGAGTCGAAGGAAATTCAGCACAGAAGCAGTTTTGGTTCAACTTTCCTCCCCCCAGGCACACTTATTTTTTTCTGCTCTTCAGGTGTTTCCAGCGCTTTCATTAAGGTTTCATTTTCTGGCCCCGGGAAACATCTGTTTCGGGCACATTTGCCTCCCGATCCCTGGCAAAGGCTGTGACAGGGGAATTATTTTGGCATTCAGCAAGCACCACCTCATTTGTCACCGTGCTGCCTGTGCCGCCCGTGCTGCCCCCATGGCTCCTTCTGCCTCAGCCTCTCCGACCTCCAGCTCTTCACACACTTGTAAAGGAGGGGATTTGTCTTCACAGCTCTTGCAATTCTTTTTATCTTTTATGTTTATTTTGGAGAACGGGCCATCTGTTCTATGTAGAAGGAAAGGCTTAAGGAGAAAGGCAGATATGCATGCCCTTACAGAATACTTTCTTTAGCTTTTTCAGTTTATTTGGCTGGTAGTTCCTGCTCTTTCTGTCTCCCATGATTTGCCTTCATTAACTGCTCTGATCCATGCTTAAGAACATATTTAGATCAGTGGCGCTTCCTTACAAGTCTCCTTCTTCCTCTCTAAACATTGCGTCCCTCGGCACTAAATCAAGGCAGAGAAGAAAAGCAGCCTAAGGTACACTGTGAGGAGAGCGTGCAGTGCAAACCCAGACAGAGGAAAGGATTAATTCAAGCCTGAAAGGTCTTTGTAAGCTGGGAAGTTGTGCTGGGAAGGTGTTCAGCACAGATAAGGGTGGGAGACCCACGGAGACAAAGTCTGAAGTTAGGTTATTTGGAGAATTTGGTAAAAAAGATGCCAGGCGAGATAGTAAGTGAGGATTCAACTGGACAATGCAGTATCTGGTAGAGAGGCATTAAAGGGGAGCCCTGGCCCTGGAAGAGCAGGGAGGCTGGAGAGGAGATGAGGAGGAATGGAGGCAGCCATGGCAGTGCCTGCAAATTGCAGGGAGGTGCTGAGACCATGAAAAAAGTTGGGCCATGGGTCCAGTTCCTGGCTCCATCAGCAGGCAGTGGAACAAGCATTAATTACATCAAAACTTCAGAAGTTTTGTGTTCCCTGCACCACCACCCCCTGCCCCCCAATAAAGTCCACTCTTTACACTTGAACCCACTGATGGACAGGATTTGTTCAAAGTCAGGAATGAAAACTAATTTGAAAATCCAGATTCTGCCTCTAAAACACTTCTGAAAAAATGAAGACTTTGAAAAGGTAGAAGAACAAGCTGAAAATCTTACTGTTGTTACCCAGACTGCAGTAAGACTGTCTGGAAGCTTCCTTCTCGTGCTATTTTTGCATTTTTCTTGGAAGCCCTTAGGGTCTCAAAGTGTAGCTCTATGTAAGAAAAAATGAAAAATGTATCTGAATATATCTGCCATAAAAACAACAGGAATGCAGAAAAAAAAAAGTGCCTCTGACTAAGAGAATGTGGAAAAATTGAGGAGGAAGGCTACAGGGAGCTCTTTGAAAGAGTTGGTACTGGTGGTCTATTCAGCCCTGAGAAAGTGAGCACTATATGCCTGTGGAAGGAAACAAAGAGAATCGCAGATATTGTGAACAGACTTAAATATGCTGTCTGGAGATTGTACCTCCATTTTAAGGTTTTTAACAGTCCACAAAAAGTAATTAAAAAAAAAAAAGGAGAGAAAAAATTTAAAACCCATGAGTACTCAAGACTTTGTTTCAACATGAACTTTAAGTTTTTTTCATTATTGTACCTAAACTCCACACAAAGGTGTATGTCCCTACACAGTCTGCCTATGGTTTAACTCCTAACACAAAAGAGGTCACAGTAACTTGCAAAGGGGTTTTGTTCCTTGGTAGAATAAGATTCAGATCTCACCAGCTTCAGGCTCTCTCTGGTACAGGTCTTCTCCCTGCTACAGCAAAACTTTCAGGGTGAGATCGAAAATAACTATTGTCTCATCAAGTGCGACTTAGAGGTAAAGGGCCTACCACCACCGGCATGATCCAAGAAAACCCTGCTCACTCTTGTTAAGGCATTTAAGAGATGACAGTCTCCTAATTTTCCATAGCAAGCCCACTTAACTGGAGTTTTACTATTGCATACACCTACAAATGTCACCATCTTAGGTGCACTGAACTCGCACCCCACCTACCTATTTGGCAGGTGCCCCCACCACAGTCTCCTGAAGAGCCTGGCTTATTTGGCGTGCTGGAATAACACCTAACCAGCACCGCTAGCTCTCCATTCACTCAGAGGAAAGAGAAGGAGACAGGAAGCAGAGGCAGCGGATACTGGTTTTGTATTAGGTTTGCTGCAAAGGCTCCTTCTCAGAAAGCAGGTGATACAAATTCTTATTTATCCTGGCTCTGAAAAGAATTGAAACCTACACTTGTGGTATCTAATTTGTCACTGGTATAGAGATGCTCCTGTGGTGGAAAGGACCACTCCCTCCTTCTCATGTAAAAACGGTAAGGATGGAAGCTATGCTGCAGAGGACCAAGAAAACAGAGCAGGTCTGCTCTTATATGCTTAGGACGTGCATGAATGAGGCAATTTCTGGCGTTCGGTCCCAGCCCGGCAGAGGTACCTGTGCCTGGGAGGCAGGAGTATGTCTGCCTGTTGCGGTGGTGGGCCTGAGCCTGTCTGCACACATTAGCGTGAGACACTCCTCAAGACAGTGCCCACGTTTAAAAACCAGTCTGGCAGTTTCTGGCAGTACCCTCGTCTTAGTTTTCTCTTTGCACTGGTTTAAATAGCTCCTTGCTTGGTAAGCTGGGTGTTGTGGATCCCATGAGAAGCTGCTTAACTCTGAGCAGTAAGCGTGTAGGAAGCACACACTTAGATAGGCTGACACAGCATCACCAACTCCTAATCTGGACTGTAGTAAATTTAAGGCTTTGCAGCACTGAGTAGTACAGTGCTGAGGCCCTTTTTGCAACTGTTTTAAATCTGTATTAGGCAGCCATTAAGTCTTCATGGGTACATACTGAGCATAAACGGCGCTTTTATTGCCTCAGGTTCTCAAATGTATTATGATGAAACACAGTATGACTGAGAGTTGCATTTGCCTAGTGGTTTAACAACAATAAGCAAAAGATAATCAGGGTTTCTCAAACTGCTATAATTTACTTAGTGGTACATCCATTCATTGTTTGCTCAGCTTCTACATGAGTTTAATTTCAAATTGACATTTGGCCTTTTGTCTCTGTGTGGCAAGGCAACCAGCATAATATTTAATTACAATTTTTCTGTCTAATCTATCATTTTAAAAATAGACCAGGGTTGAGTTCTGCAGTACTTTTTAAAGAAAAGAATGCTCTCACAAAAATGATGTTAGCTTGAAGAGAACATTCATATCATCATCTCATTGTTTCCTCAGTGACATAACCAGGTTCCCTAAAACTTCTCGGATTCTTTCTTTGTGGCAAGAGAGAAGAAAGATCCCCTCCCATTACTTGTCTGACAGATCAATGTTGTTTGCATTTCTGTTTCTCTCCAAAGGGAGTATTAGGTTTTTGTTTGCNGGAGTAGGGGGAATAAATTCACAAATTGGGTGAGGAAATTATTTTATTTTTGCAGTAAGTGTGTCCTTACATTTATCACTTCCTCAAACCAATTTCCTACAAAGAGACCAAAAGCTCCCTCAGATGCAGACAACATTTTTCACATGAACTGTTTCTAGAGTCCCATTTTTAATGGGTTTTGGAAGCTTATTGCTACATTGGTAATGGATTTTCTCACTCTGCCAGGTTACCTGACAGCTAGTTGATAGCCAGTGATAAGCTAACATACATATATGCTAGACAGGTGGCTGCATCTGATTGAATTAGCATTATCTACATTTAAACTCTGTTTTTCTTGCACCCTGGAACTACACAATGAGGAAGCAATCAGCAATTACAGAACCTGAGATATGAAATGCTACAATGGATTCTCAGTACCAAGATCTTCCTGAGCTGGCAGCATAGTTTGGTTATCTAGGTTGATAAATATGGAAATTCAGCTGCCTGAGCACAAGTCTGATGAGGAGTGGCTGAGGGAACTGGGCTTGTTTAGCCTGGAGAAAAGGAGGCTGAGGAGAGACCTTATAGCTCTCTACAACTACCTGAAAGGAGGTTGTGGTGAGGTGGGTGCTGGTCTCTGCTATCAAGTAACTAGTGATAGGACGAGAGGAAATGGCCTCAAGTTGCGTCAGGGGAGGTTTAGATTGGACATTAGGAATGATTTCTTGACTGAAAGGGTTGTCAGGCTTTGGAACAGGCTGCCCAGGGAAGTGGTGGAGTCACCATCCCTGGACGTATTTAAAAGTCGTGTAGATGTGGCACTTAGGAACGTGTTTTAGTGGTCTTTTCCAACCTAAATGATTCTATGATTTCAGGTGACTCAAAAGGTGCTGTGTCTTTGATGCTTTGCAGTTTCAATTGAGTTTCTCACTAGGTGCTAGCTATTCAGATAATTTGGGGGCATGAGAAAACATACTATCAATGTCACAATGTGTTGTGGAAAATCTTAAGGTTTTTCAGAAAATTGTTCATTTGACAATTCCTCACAGCAGCCCAAGCCCCTTAAAAATTACAGGTTTCATGTTTTCTACAGTCCTGGTGATGCTCATCCAGAGTTTTTCCTTACCCATTCCTGTCCTCTTCTGCCACAGCCCACTTTTGGAAAATATTGCTTCTGGCCGTGAAAAAAGTCTGTTTCCAGAAAATTCCTATGTCTTGCTGTCTCAGAAAGCACTAATGCTACATTGCCAAAAGGGCTCAGACTCTCAGGCCAACAAACAAAACGCTTTACTAAAAAAATTGGTGTGGCAGAGGACATAATTTGGAACATGAGAGCCGGTGCTGTCACAGCCACCCTTCTTGTTCTTTACCAAAGGTCCTTGTCTCACTTCAGCTTTACCACTGTACATGTCCAAGATCCACTGTTTTAAAGACATTTCTGAGGAAACTTTAAGGGTCTTTTAATTTCCTCACTGATGATTGTTGGTCAACTGCACCAGTTATTCATGGTGTGAATTCATCACAGAGGTTTTAAGAATACTTGTAGGTGTTATGCTGCTTTATTTTAATTTGTCTTGCCTTTTGTGCCTTTCCCCCACCACTTTCTTTTCTGTCACTTGCTAGTGTGTAAAGCTGTTTCCATCACTCAGTAACATATTTATCTGATGCAGCGATAAAATGATATGCTACTATCCTTTCAAACTGTCATCTGCTTAAAAGAAATGTCAACAGTGCCAAAATCTGTGATGCTCATCACATTGACACTTCAGGGCTACAATTAAATGGCTAGATTAAGACCCACGTGGGTCAACTTTTTCATGCATTACAGCTAAATGAAGTTGAGTACTGCAAATGCAAAATGCCTCTTACTAAGCACTTAACATAATCTCTTTCTGTTACCTTAGACACCTACAGAGAACACATATCCTGCATTAGCTCACTGAAGTACACTCTAAAGGTCCAGGAAAATGTCAGATAAAAGGGCCACTGTATGGGTTTTCTTACCAGTGCATAGAGGTAATTCTCAGCACAGCTGTGTTGGGGAGACCTGGGGAAGGATGGAGGTGGATTTCAGAAGTCAGGAGAGAAACACCTCAATGTTCTGTTCAGATCCCAAACTGTCCCTCCTCAGCCCAGGTGCTCTTTCAGCGAGTGAGTCTCATAAAGCCCCAAAGAAGGCTGGTGAGAGAAATAAGATTTTGCTCACCTGTGAAGGTCTATTGGACTGAGAGATGGTTATTCAAATATCTCAGGTAAGTTTTGGTTGGAGCTCTGGCATTTATAGCATCCTGGTTCATTCTTCTAATATTGAACACATATAATTTATAAACCTGTTCCTTTTTGGGGTTAGATAAGGTGGCCCATCCACCTGAGTAAGGCTTGTATGTTAATGTTGGCAGGTTGAAATCATGACTGTATGATTCCCTTTTCACATCCTGTGTACAATCCTTCCTACAAGCTTTGCATGGACCTCCTTCCCAGGTCATGAACAACCCCACGAATATAGTTTATTTACAGTTAAAGCAATTAATACAGTAGTCCATGGAGCTCACTAATATATAGGCAATATCCACCAATTTCAATAGATCTCTCCAAGAAGAGCACAGCCACATTCTTCTGTACGGTCTTTGGATGTTCCACCAGTCCTGAGATTCTTCCTGTCCTGTTACCGCAACATGGAGACATTGGATTCCTGTCCAGGGCCTTCACAGATGGAACATGACTGACAGGAGTTTCCCCCTGCCGCCCAACAGCTGAGATAGGGGTCCATGGCAATATGAGGAAACTGGCTGAAGACAAGGAGAGAAGAGACTGCTCCCTGTAACCTGGCCAATCAGTCACTCCTGGAGGAAAGATGACATAGTTTCAGTCCAATATATTGCCAGTTTATAAATTCCATTCCTGCAAAATCCTTTTCTTCTTCCTGCAGTCTGCTGGTGCCCATGGTACCAGTGAACACCGCGTCACAACAGGTCATACATAATGTAGACAAAAGCCAGGCAAGCCACCCCCCAAACACCTGCCTGACTCCACCTAACACCACCTGTGTGCACAGGGCAACGATCTATATGATCAACTGCCAAAATTTTGTTTCACTTAGAGGAGAAGTATTGAGTGGTCGGTGAAGCCAGTCAAGAGGGCTGGAGGAAGTAACCATAACTCAACACTGGGACAGAGGCTAAGTTGGTTACCCCAAAGGGCATCCATTGGAACCATGAGGAGGCGTAGCCTCTGTAGCAAAGCACAGCTAGTAACCACAGTCCTGTCTTAAGAGAGTCATAGTTACTCCTGCCAATCAACATACGGATTTCGGGTTTCCAGTCTACATACTGATTTCTATATATGACAATGCAAGTGGCATGAGGGAAAAGGGAGGGGGATCTTGCTGTACTAAAAGCAGTAAACAGTTACGGTAGTTGCAAGCAATGGTGACTCATAGCCAGCAAGATGAAAGCCAAACATCAGCTGAAACTATTGTGGAAAAATAACCTGTGTCTTCTGAGGAAGCTTCAAAATAATGTCCCTAAGATTCAAAAATCTGCCTTTTTAGAAAAAAAAAGGGGGCAAGGGAAGAGGAAACAAGCATATGGGATTCCTCTAAAGGAAGGTGACTGATTTAAATCTCACAGAGAAAACAGATCCCTTTGCTGGCAGNCCCCTTTTGTATCTCAAAATGATTTTTTGTACTAATTAAAGGTGCTGCACTGACAGCACAGAGAAAAAAAAAAATACAATCCCTCTGCCTTCAATGGCAGAACATATCCAGCACAGACAGCAATATTCTTTGTATCGGTCTATCACTCTCTTAAGTCTATTCAGAAGTGATAACTCCTAGGGCAAGAAGTTATGCAGTTTTGTTACACAGTGCAGCGGAGCCATCAGTGTCAATTTTATTATCTGTCAGCCTGGGTACAAGCTGTGGCAGTGCTGCACTGCTTCTTTGGCAACCCAGGGCTCTGGCTGGAAAAGTGTGTCTGTTGGTAGCACCCAAACTAGATGAATTTGCACTAGCTTAGGTAGAGCTGGACTGTGCCAGCCTGCCAAGTGGGCTCTGCCGTCTTGCGGATAGCCAAAAATCAGCCTGGTGGAGGGGTGTTTCTTCAGCACAGGATTTGTTCTGCTAAATCAGTGTTGTTCCCTGGAAGGAAGAAGGAAAGGGGTGGAGAGACAGACTCATAATGCCTGTCTCTGTGTTTTTCAGTCCAACAGATTACCTTTTTCAGATCGCTGTGGGCACATCATTCTTACCTGACCATGGAAAAGAAGCACGGGAACGCCATTCCCTTGTTTTCTGAAGGCACCTAGCATTAAAAGTTTACTGAGTCCATATCCCTGAGTTTGTAACTATCAATTGCTTTGAAACAGAGCTTGAATTTCTCTATGTACCTTCACTATTACTTGGTCTTCACATGATTCTGCAAGGACAAAAGGTATGGGAAGGGAGTCAGGCCTAACAGAGCTGGAAAGTTGTGACATGAGTAGGAAGAGTATGCCAACAGAAAACATCCTTCAAAATCACTTGTAAGAGTCCTTCCCATGGGGGGCAACCAATTAGCTAAAAATGCCTATTATTCATTATCAGAGAGCTAATGCCGTAAGAAACAACTGTTCTGACAGCTGCTTGATCACTTGGTAATCTGTGGGAAAGTGGATCACCTGCATTTTCCTGTAACCTGACACACTGCGTGATTTTGGAATTTTGACCTCAAGTAGAAGTGCCAAAGTCTTTTAAGATTTCTAGTTATAGTATCTAGATAAATAGGAGTTAAATTAAAATTAAGGTATTCTAAAATACTTCACCTGTGATCATTAGAACTCAAACACATGGGTGTTAATTTCCATTTTAGGAATTAATGCTAGGTTATCTTCAGTATTCCTGGAGAATACTTCCTCTCATTTTTCATTTTCCAAAAGAAAAAATAAATCAGGAAAAGTAAAAGTATTAAATCAGATCCAGATACAAGAAAAATGGGAAGAGTGAATTACCAATTGGAAAAGAAAACACCCTCTAGATTATATCTGAATTATAGGGCAGAGGTAAACAGTGGCATATAGTAAGTTCTGCTTGTCCAGCCTAAGGACTGCTCATGCTGGAACACCCCTTTGGCTCAGGTGACCATGTTTCTACCACAGAAACCAAGATACAGAGCTGGGCGGGGATGCCCTGCTGACATCAAGAAGCAGCGCTTCCTGCATCAGAGGCCTTTATCCTGCAGTTCAGGACTGGCATACTGAGAGTGCTCCCAACAATCTTCAGCCCTATTCTCTCCCGAGTCTCTTTATTACTCGATTTTGACCACGTACAGCAACACATGCTATTCTAAATTTGAGATGAAAAAAAAAAAAAAAGACAAGAAAGCTCACAGAGGGAGTAATGAATGAATTTACCAGAAAGTTTGCATGCTGTAATGTATCAACAGTAAGAAACATCTACAAAACCAAGGCTGGTCAATGGGAAACAGGGGTCTGGGTCTGCAAAGCGGATGGGCTTGTTGGGATGGATGTGCACCCCTGGCTGTATTGGTGCATTTAGCTATTTGTGCAGGAACACGCTGTTGAGCAGGAACATGCTCTCCTAGAAGATATGGGTGGAAGTTCCACTCCACGGCCAGCTGGGAAGATAACTCCACAGACCTTAACTCTTGCATGAATCCAGAGGCAAACAGGAGGAGGTGAGGGCCAGGATAACAGCTGGCTATTTTCTCCTTGCAACTTCATGCTCTGCTTTCCATGGGTGAAATAGGGCACCTCTGATTGCTCTGCACTGACTACTGACAGGCAGGAAACATGACTTCCTTGGGGTCTTAATGCATAAGAAACCTCAGCAGAAATTAAGTTGCTCCTTGACAGAATCCATGGTGCCGTGTGTCACTTGTGACGGAACAACAACCTTCTCCATAAGCTTCATTTGGAAATGACAGGAAATGAATTGCGCGGGGATGGCAGGATGTTCCAGCTGCTGCAGATTAGACAAGTCACCTTCAGCATGCTCTGTATGCCAACCTGAATGGGCAGAAAAAAGAAAGTGGATGATGAAGCACTGCTAATTTGCAAAACACTTAACCTGTATGCAATTATCATATATAGTGCCTCTAGCAGATCAGCTCTGCCAGTTTCTGCTCTTACAAAACAACAGACCCATGCTGGGGATCACCACAGGACTATAGCTTCGTGCAACTGGATTAAAATGTAGGATGCTGTGTAATTTTCCACAAACCTGCTTATTTAATCGATGCTGCCAGAAAAGCCAGTGCTGCTCATTTCCTGAAGAAGTTAGAGAAACACAAAACAAAATAAAAGAGCATTTCCCTTCTAGACAAAGATGATTTGTGCAAATCTTAGGGGTGAATGGGTGGCACTGAATTTTTGCTGTAGTTTTTATCCCAGCAAGCACCTAAGGTCATTAAATACAGATGGAATAAACTTCCTCTTGCACAGCCACGATTACTAATAAATCAAAAGCTGCAAGGGTTCAGAAAGTTGTAACGATTAGACTTTTTTATAAAACTGTTCTCTAAAGTGGCTGCTTTAAGGAAGATCAAGTGGCCTACCTGAACCATAAATCAATGGCTTTTATTTAGTGTTTGAATTAAAGCAAATTGGATGGAAATTAGATAGTAGTTCTTTTTCTGCTTTTACAGGAAGGTTAAAGAGTGCACCCTCTGATATTTCCGTTGCATTTCTGTTTTCTCAAATACCCTGTTTTTCAGCTGAAGTGCTTTGTCTGTAGACCATTCTTCATCTTGTATTCTAAAAATAGTAAGTGCATGACACTTGTCTTAGCTCTAAGTCTCCAATCTGGGGATTTTTCTGAATTCCAGGAAGACCTGGAAATGAGCTTCGGGTCTGAGTTATGTGTTTACAAACAGGAGATGTTTATTAGAATTATCCTTTTGGTTTTGCTGCCCATCTCAACTGCCTACAGGCCTTTTTTCTTTCCTGCCCATCAACAACCATTTTGGAACAGCTAAGTAAATTACAGGTGCACTTTGGGTTCAGCTGCAATAGAAAACACCACCCTGGGAAACCCTGACAAATGCCAGGAGCTGCGTTAACTAACTCCTTTGCAGGGGCTCCTTCTGAAGTGAGCACCCCCCATGCTGGGAGCCCCAAGGAACGTGGTGCAGGTGATACCCATTTCCATGTTTCCCTGGAGGAAGGGGACATATTTCCAGAGGCCATTATGTTATGTGGATCTTGAGGGAGCTGCAGCCCAGGGGACTGTTTTCTGAGGTTTCATCTGCCTGCAGCAAGTCTCACTGTCTCTGTTAGAAGGACACAGGGGAAATCCCCCGGGGGAACGTCACGAAAAAGAGTTTTGGCTCATAATTTGTTTTGCCCACAAAGGTCTTGCCCAGGGCCTGTATGAGACAGCTGCATGCCTGCCCCACAGCTGAGATCTACTCATCCAACGTGTTAATGCAATGGGTTGCGCAGAGCCCATCGAGCAGTAAGTTGGAGGAGCTGACCAGATGTAGGCAGGGCCTGTAGCCATCACGGATTTAACCAACATCTCCTGGCTCTGCAATTCATCACACATGCCACTATCTGCTCCTCGTACTTGGGGGTTGCCCTCTTTTTTACGTTTTTAATATCTTGGATTCTGTTGCTCCAAGCGTTTCTTAAATGTACTGCAAATGCCCTCAGACCTGACACAATAAAAATTGTTTTCTGTATGGTGATAAAGTGATGCCCCTGAGGGAAACATTGCACCTCCCTCTGTCAAAACAGATTCTGGGCATACAGTATATCCTTTACATCAAAAATAAAAACCCCTGCAAGTGGAATTACCAGCAGTGTCATTTATCCCAAGGAGGATACCCTGCAGCTGTTCAGGTTTCCTGCATGAATCTTTCATTTGTTTGTGCGTGTTCCTCTTTGTATTGATGAGACACGCATATTTGGGCCTTGCAGGCTGAAGGGCCTGGGTATGATCATTAAGCGGGCACGCGAAGAAATGGTACATGTGCCAGGTAATCACACTTTGGCTGAGCCTGGAAATCCCACTGCAACTATTTAACATACACAGGAATCTGGCAGCAGAGTCGCAGGGTTTCACCTGAGGACTTTTGCCGCTTGAGCCATATGAAGCTACGGCTGCCTCTGTGATAATTAATCCTCTATTCTCTTTTGTACGCTTGAATGTTCATGTATTTATTCTCTTTCATAAGCCCCTTTGGCTGACACATGAAACTGAGGAAAAGAGGGGGAATTATTCATTCCCACAGCCCAGATAGGGAACTGAAGTCGATGGGTGTTTTTGTGAGGGGGTGCACCGAGCTCAAGGTCAGGTCTTAAATGTGAACACCTTATCAGAGAATGGGACCTCTGTCTGCTTCAAGGTGATAAGTGTAACGGGTGGGTTTTTTTCCCCTACTTTTTAAGCACTGCTATGTAGTGTTTGGTTTTATTCCTGTCAGTTTATGAATTCTGGAGTCTTCAAATAGCAGAAAGTTAGCTCTTCCACCAGTTTTGCCATTCTGCTTTCTCCACCCAAACCAGAAAATGTCTGTGTCTTACACCCAGAAGCGTGGCTGTCAGTCTAGCAGCAGCTCCTGGCCCACATGAGAGTTACCACTCGCTGCAGCTTTCAGCAGTAACCATACCAGCTAAGCACCACCGACCAACTCCTCCGTTGCCAGACAAGTCCCTCCCTGCTATGGTGCTCCTCAAAAAGTCCTGGTCTCGGCCGCTTGTGCTTGGGACCAAGGATCAGCCCACACGGCCTTCAGTGCAGGCCTCCCTGCGGCTTGCCTGTAGCTCTCTGTGTTTGGGGACCAAGCTGGAAAAGGGTAGGTGCCTGCAGGTTCTTTTTTTTATTTTTTGTGCTTTCCAAATCATCTTCTGGAGCACTAAGTGCACCAGGTAGCCAGAAGCCTTGCTGGTAGGTAAAGGACTGATCTCCCGGTGCCTCGCACTTTTCACAAGAACAGCTGGAAGCTCTAGAGATTTAATCTCTAGAAGAGAAAAAAATCTGGACTCTAGCACGTCTCTAGCAGAGTACCAGATACTGCTATTGCAACCTCCAAAAAACCATGCCAGACTGTCCATGACTGCTTAGCAGCTTCTCCAAGCCAGGTCTAGAGCTGCAGCCGGCCTCTGATATGGTCAGCTCTGGTCCCTGGGAGCTAGGAAGGCCCACAGCAGTATTTCTTCTGATACTGGCTTCAGTAGCTACAAAGTGCCCATCCAACACCACCACTCTGAGGGTGCTATCTAAGTGCCAAATGCAGAAAGTGTATTATTACATGCATTGTGTGGCAAAAGAGATCCACCTCTTTTGTCATGAGCTTCCCTCATGATGAAGAGCCCTCACAAATTCAACTAACATTACAGGAAGGTGTGAGCACAAGCAGAAGTGAAACAAAAGTCTTTGGCATGAAGAGACACACTGGGCAGACCAAAAGGTAGCTATAAATGAGGAACTATAGTCAGCTGGAATAATGAATCAGAAAAAATTTTGCAAAGTCAAAATCAATAGGCAGCAATGAGTCAACCAACTGATACCAGTAAGAACCACTTAGGACTGAGAGATTGATGGCCAGTGAGTATCCCTCTTCAATAGTTTTATCCAAAGACTCTTATTCTCCACTCTTGGCCTACTTTCTGTCACATTTTTTCAATCAAATATGAAGACAGCAGGTAACTTGTTGTATTTTTATTCATTTATCTCTTGTCCATGAATCCAGACAGCCTCCCAGCAGCTTTCAGTTTTGATGGCCCCAGGGCAGAGGAAACACTTCCCTAGGTTTTCTGATATTCTCCGAACTCTAGCTTGAGCCTGCAGTTACCTGCCTGGCGCAGTATGTCCCTACCTGCGTTAACATTCAGATTTTATCACAGTACCACCATATAACAATGCTATAAACATTTACTCTAATTTTGTAGGCAAGAAAGAGCAATGGTAATTTGCCACTGCAATAATGTTTGTGAAGCATTCCTGAAAAATGACAGGCAGGGAAACAAGAATAATTGGAGCTAATGGAGACAAAAATCCACAGTTATAAAGATATATGGCACTTTAGAAAATTGATTTAGTACCTCTAGCCAAAAGCAAAAGGGAGAGCGCATGACATCTAGTCATTCACAATCTACTTATCGTGAGTCTTCCTGATTGAATTGGTATCAGTGTAAATCAGGGAAGTAATGTAATTGATACCAATGGTGCTCCACTGATACAAAGTCAGTGTGAGATCAGAATCAGTATGAAGATGTGGATTTGAGTTACCTTGCTGCATGCTACTTAGTAACACCTAAAATATTACCAAGTAATTTTTAAATCTGCACATGACTTAAACCAAGGTAGGATATACAGCTTTTTGCAGCTCTTGTATCAGCACTGGAAAAAACAGAAAAGTTGTGTTAGTGTTTTCTGTGAGAAAAAGAATCAGACTTGCCAGGATATCAGTTTGTTTTCTTTTGGAAAGGGTCTTGTACCTAGCATTTGCCAAGCATCACTCGCCCATATATATATATGGTTTTTTTCTAAAAGAAGAAAATATTACTGCGCTTAATTTCACAAGGAAAAGCTGAGTTTCTTGACACACACAAGAAACTTTGAAAATATTCAATGTGGACGTTGGTTTTTAGGCATCTAATTAAGACATTAAACAGAATACAGTTTGAGAGCTTACCTAATACATGGCTAGTTGATATAGCGTGTTGAATTAGCTCTGCACTCTTCTCTCCAGGCAGATTTTGCCAGTGGAAGCAGAGCACATTATGCCATTTCTGCAAAAGTTCTCTCATTAGATGCCTAAATAGAAATGCAGTTGTTTTATTTCAACATACTTGGACATTATGACTATTCTGCCTTTTTATCATTCTTTCT
>VYZV01040732.1:126589-137835 GCA_013401275.1 Pandion haliaetus | reverse complement strand
TTAGTGGTGGACTTGGCAGTGTTAGGTTTACGGTTAGACACGATGATCTTAAAGGTCTTTTCCAACCAAAATAATTATATGATTCTATAATCAGGACACTAACATTAGTGTCAAGCAGGTTTTGAGTATCTCCCCCCACCTCAATATTCATCCTGTTTTTTCCTCTCAGTTTTGATAAGAAACTGTGGAGCATAAAATTACAATAGTCTGTGCATATACCTACTCAGATTTTTTAACTTCTGTAATAAGATAACCATTTCTCCAGTGTAATCATTAGCTGATTTTCCTCCATAGGCCATCAGTGCTGATGGAAAACATTGTTCTTTGCATTAGCACTTTTAAGCAATACCCAAACAATATCTTCCATTAAGACTCAACTACTCCAAATCAAATTCTTTCCCAAAATTCTGGAGACTTTAGAGGAGAAGCATAGGTCGGTATGTGATTTAAAACCCATTTGTGCAACGTTAAACTGTATGGAAACTTAAAAACCAATAAATTAATGGCATTCAAAATCAATTTTTAAACAGAAATTGCTATTAACCTATTCCTATGGTCATTGGCTGTGCATACAAGGAAGGATAACAGGTACAATAACACCTGAAGAATGAAAATGTATTTATCTCATTGTGTAATACAAATATAATAACTTGCACAATATGATTGATTAGAACAATGGAGCTCAGAGGGAGTTTCTAGTAGATGATGGATATACAAAATACTAAACTGAGAACAATTTTCATGTTCATTTAACTTCTTCTTTAAAGTGTTTTAAATGAGTATTAGAAACTAAATCAGGGAGAACTGTCAGGACTTGGTTGAGTGATGCTCTCTCAACACAGATTATCTATCACTGGACTACAGGTTATTTGTTGAACTAATGATCTAAAACATGAGCTAATCGAAAATAATAAAAAGCCAAAAGTGATCATAAAGGAAGCTGATAGCAGTATGACAGACAAATCACTCTGTGCGAACAAAATAAGCATGACCTATGTACTAGGCATGGGCAGCGGAGGTGGTTGCCAGTACAATTTGTCATTGGATTTCTGTTTCTCACAGCTATTCATAATTAATGGTAAGCCATTTTCTGCTCCTTGAGTCCCTGGATAGCAAGTCAAACCTCCGATAAAATCTTCAAATTAAATAGAATTGGATTTAGCCACTACAAATCAGATTGAAGAGGATATCAGCGTTTTTGCTCTGTTCCTGCTAGAGTTGGTGATGTCACTGAAGCAGCAAAAGTGCCAGTAGGATATAGCAGGCACATAAACCAATGCAGAGAAAGCAATCACTTCTCCAAGCCTCCCATTGCACGTCCCATGAAACAGCAGTCTGCTGCTACTGCTCCCCTTTCTCTATGTGCTTTTCCAAAGAGGCTGGCATGGCCACTCTGTGAAATGTAGGAATGGTAGGGTTTTTCTTGGCATGGGACAGAGAAAGATAAAGGTAAAAGCTGAGGTCTCAGGAGTAGGCAGACAGACACCATTTCTGTAATATGGTAAAGACTTCCCACTCCTTCTCAAGGCTGAGGTGAGGCACCACAGTCTTGGGGATCTTAATAAACTCAGAGTTGAGATTCAAACAATGTTGACCTTGATATGCAGTTGCAGACAGAAATCACTCAAGAGGCACTACGTATACTCATGTCAGAAAAACTAAGCAAATGGCATCTCAGAATAGATTAGGAGACTGAAAATCTCTTCTTCCTTTATCTGAGCCAGTTCTTGATAAACTAGGTGAGCTCCAGCAACAAATAATACTCACAGGAGACTTGCAAAGGACTTTGTTGAGCAGGTCTGTTAATGCATAATTGGGTAGATCAATTATCTTTTCTTGTTTGATCTTTTGTGGCACAATTCACTGTTTTGTCATGGATACTTCTTTTTTTCATAAAAATTCTCAAAATTTATCATAAGTCCTCCTTTTTACCCGGTTGCAGAAAGAACATAAAATGTCTGCTTTTCCGGGAAAACAGCCCTAGAAAATAACTATTTTTGGAGGTGGAGAGAAATAAAACTAAATACTTCGATAGATTTTGAACTTCATTTTCATGGCTTTTACACTTTAAATTTTCTTTTGGGTGTTTTTCAGTCATGCTTATATCATCACTTTGGAAAGAATCTCAATAAAAATTGTAGCTTATAATTTGGTTTTCAAAGGCAATACTTTTCCCAAAACTCTCTGTCAGATGGAGTCCTTAATTGGTAGAAAGGATAGATATCAGCAGATTTCTAAAAGCATTTGACCTAATATTATTTGCTTAAAATAATAGCATTATATAAAATAAAATGTAACCCTTCATAAATGGATTGTAAATTGACTGAATGATACAACCCAAATTACAGGATTAACTGAAAAAAATCACCATCTGAAAGGATTGTTATTAGTCAAACCACCCAGCGATCTATTTTTAGCTCAGTGCTGTTTAATATTCTCATCTATGACATGGAAAAAAATATGAATCATTGCTGGTACTCTTTTCAGATGGCACTAACTTTAACAGATCTGGAAATAATTATAAGCAGAAGTCAATTCTACAGGATGATTTGTGTCTCTTGGTATTCTGGGTCCACATAGGTGGAAATCTTCCATAAAGAAGAGTTGAGGGCCTATGCAAACAACTGTGGGTCCACAAAAATCAAAGCCATAGAAACGCTGTGAGGACATGAGTAAATCTGTCTTGAAAGTAAGACTGCATTGTGCGCAATGAATAAAGCATGGAATATGCACTGAACAATAAAAGGAAAACAAAATGCTGAATAACCGAGCACAGTATTTTAATCCACTGCATGAGACAGAGCTCCTGAAAAAAACTAGCTTGTTCCTTTACCATAACTTTACAGTTTAAACCTATCAGATATGGTAAAATATGAAAGAATTAATGTGTGCATATGCTCATGAATAAGACTCCAGCTCTCTCTGACTAAAAAGGCTTAAAATATTGATTAATCACAAGTATTTGTACCACTGTCATGGGCTAATAAGTATGTCTCTGTTGTCTAATTTACCAAATTGCAGATATTGATCCAAATCTGATACCTGAAGTTCATTATTCTTTACTGTTCTGTTTAAAACATTTCGATCTTTTACTCATAAAAAGGAAACCACTCCATTTAACATAGATAACTAGCCTCAGCATGCAAAGCAAATCAGTCAGGAACAAAGCATCCACTGAAAATTACTGGCTGAACTAGTAGGTGGATATTTACAACAATGGTATTGATTCAAGCAAAGTATGTCTGGTTTCCAAATGATTCATTAATCAACTGTGATGAAAATGTAAACTCTGTAAATGAAAATATTATCTAATAGCAGCATCTGCCTGCATATCTGCAATTTCTTCTGCCCCCAGCCTCCTGCTTCTTCAGTAGGCAGAAATTATTTTAACTGAAGCAGTAAAACAGATCACAACCAATTTCTGAATTATATGAATCATAAGGAAGTACTAGTAAAAGCTATTCTGAGGTTTCAAGGAGAGAAGAACGAAAGTTACCTAAGCCATTTTAACAGGAGCAAAATAAAGGTGCTAATGCTGAAAGGTTTGATTCATCTTTCTTTTTAGATGAATCTTGCATTTAGAGCTCTCTTCACAGAATACTATTGGCAGAAAGAAGAGGAATAACACGATCGAGCAGAAAGAAGTGGCCCTTATTGAATTGTAATGAGTTTCAGGGACAGAAGATTACAAGCAAATAAATAAAAATATGCCAACAAGTTAAGCTGAGAGACTTAGATGATCTTTCTGTGTTCTCTTGTGTGTCCAAAGTCTATGGGAGAGGTGACTGATCTGGTGAAGATATTTGAAATATAAGGGTCATTCATAGCATGATCTGGGCTGCTAATGTTGTATGTCTCTGTCCTGTTCCTTTGCAAAACAACCAAGAGTAAGATGTGCTTGCATTTGACAACACCAAAGATGCTGGATACCACAGAGAACAGTAAATATATGAAAACCCAGGGAGCATGGCACATGGATTTATAGAAAGTGACATAGAATGCATCAGTTTGCTTTGAAACCTCACATTGTTAAAAAAAAAAGGAGGCAACACGTACCTCTAATAGTAATCTATGCTTAAAAAATACCACACTATTCCAAAATGGTTCCTTGTGGTACTTTGTTTGCTGCCTCTGACAGGTGTCAAGCAAAGAGTAATGTTTGACTTCCTCTGGCTCCCAAAAGGAAAGGGATAAAGAGATTGAAGCCATTGTTTTCCTTAGGGTTGATAAATGCAAAAAAGAAAGCCCCCCCAAACCCACAGAAAACTCCTGTAGATGGGTCTGGTTTGTGGAATTGTGGCACAAATGGGTCTGCCTCTGCCCAACGGGAGCAGGGTAGGACAACTCCAAGAGATGCACAGGCAGTGTCCTTGAAAAGCTCTTAAGCTATTGGTGAAAAGCTCAGTTAGAAACCTTGGGCTCATAATGGATTTGAAATCTGATGTTACGACAATGTTTACTGCTCATTGTTAGCTTTGTTAAATTTAGTTGGTTAAATGAGGGCTGAGAAAACTGCCCCTGGCAGGTGCTGGTTAGAGAAAGCTAAGGCATGTGTTGGAAGCAGGAGCAATGGGAGCTGAAAAGGCAAATACAGCAGATCGCAGTTGAATAGTTTGACTAAGCTGTCACAGAGCTCCATAAATGTCATTAAAAATTTAGCTCAAAGTGTCTAAGCCATTTGAAAATGTTCCATAGTCACTCAAGATCTCTAGAAAATATTACTCTCAGTTTGAGGGATTTTTGTGTTTGTGGAGTGTTGTTACAATCATATCCTGGAAGCAAGCTTAAGCCAACCATCCTAGTAAGCAAGGGTTTAGAAAATCTCTGTATGGAATTGAAATCACTCCCTGAGGAAAAGCACAGTACACATTACGGCAAGGAAGTGCTTCAGTGTCATTACCACGCAGGTCTGTTCAACTCCTTAGACAAGCATTGCTGTATGTGTGTTTTCTTCCCCTCCACTGACTGTATCAAAATTGGGTTAAAGCTTCATGTTTTTTGCCAAACAAGTTCAGCAGAACAGAAAATGATTGCCCTCTGTACAACATAAAACTATAGAGGTCAGATGCTGTAAATATTGTGATGCCACAATAAAGCTACCAACAAGTTGTGAGGATACCTTTAAACCTTATAAAACTGGAGAGACAGAGCTCACCTTTTTAACAGTAAAGAGAAATGGGAGAGGTGTGTCATAAGAGAGATATATTTATAAAATATCAGGAGGGTAATGAAACTTCGTCTCAAACTTTTTATTCCTTGCCTTTTTTTTTGGTGTGTTTTTGGTGTGTTCATCTATGGCATTGGGCAGTAAAGTAAAACAACATTCATTATGCCTGTCAAAGTTATGACACTGTATAATAAATTGACCTGTAAAACTCTCCTTATCCCTTTGTATTGATTACTGTATTTTTTTCACTGAGGAACAACATGTTAGTAATCTATTCATTTTCATCATCAAAATAAAGGATAAGCAAATATTGTTTGCATTTGTACATGCATACATGCAGTGCTATTTTGAAATAAATAAATACTACCTAGGGTTTAAGATTGTTCTTATCCTAAAAAAAAAAATCTTTTTATCCTTTGAAAATGTACTGGTCCAATTTGAATAAGGGTTTGTTTGCATCCCCCCACAAAAAAAACTCATAGAAAAATTCTGGAGAAAGACAACATCTGATATGAAATACCATAGCTTTTCTTGCAATGAACCATTACTTAATAGACTCCATATTCTCTACAGAGTGATGGCAAGTTTTAAAATAAGCACGAATACTCCATTGCTTGTATTGGATTTAGCTGTGATGTGGAACATGGGATTTGAAGTACCCTTCCACTTCCCCCTACCACTGACCTTTAGGCAGGAGGGTTAAAGTGCTGTTTCTGACACTCTTGTTTGTATTTGAATCACTCGGACCTTTGAGGGTGCAGTGAGCTGTTTCCCTGAGCTCTGGAAATGCTTCTATGTATCAGATGATATATTGATATCACTATAGACTGCAGATTTACTTGTAAATCGTAATTTAGGATTTCACTTTAATGGCAAAAAGGAAACCCCAGTCCAGGATCAGGCAAACCTGCTGGGGCACATTCAACCAAGAAGCATTTTTCTTAAAATGGAAAAGATATTTGACTGCAAATTCACAAAAGGCACTAAAGTATTCATGGCTACTTCTACCACAGTATTTCCCATAGAGAGTCATTTAGACATGAAGAATATGCATAATGCAAATATATTTTTCCTTTTTATCTGGGCCTTCCCATTTATTAAGGTTAGAGGACAAGACTTATGCCCTTTTGTGCAATAGAAACAATTACCGCAATTTTCAGTTTGAGTTCTGTAGTATTTTCGGACCACAAAGTCATCTGAATCCCTTGGATTTCTCTGCTTGATGCTTAATTTAATCAAGTGGATCACTTGGATTGTGGAAGAGCAGACCTTAGAGACAGATCTAGGCTGAAAAATATCTGTAAGCTGGGTTCAAATATGAAAGCTAAGGGATGGTTAAGCCTAAAATTTGGAATCAGCCAAATTTTCTAGACTATTTCTAGTACTATTTCAATTTTTTTAGTATTATGGTATTTCCCTTGCTGCACAACAACTTTGAGGAGGAAACACAGAATGACTATTTCATCTTCTAGTAAGCACCCACACTCAGAATTGTAAATGGCCATCATCCACGAAGATAAACCAAAGCAAGCCGCCACACTATTTGTAAGATAAGAAGTAAACCACACAATTTAGGCTCTATACAGTTCTAGTAATCTCAACTCATGTTTCTTTGCACATAATGCCATAGGAACTAAGCTTAGCCTTAGCATTCCATGGCTGTATAGGAAAATGTCTGTATTTTTTTCAAGTGTTGAAGCTGATAGTTGAATAAAGGGCAATAATTTAATGACAGACTAAATTCTGCTCAGAGGTTGTGAAGTTGAATACAAGTCCCTTCACTTTCGAATAACCTTCTGGGCCTGGTTAAAACTTTGGAGACCTGAGGATCACTGCGTATACATAGCTCCCGGTAGCTGTTTGATGGTGTATGAGACATACAACATGGTATCAATCCATATACCAGTAGATCATAGCTCAGAAACCATGACTATGGTTTTAAGCATAGCACACGCTTGTCTTAAAATCAACAGACCAAACCGTGTCTTCCCCTTCTGCCAGCATGGAGACTTTGAGCCTGGACAGCCACAGGACCATGTAACGCAAGTGTGGGTGCATTCCTTGTTTGCAGCATGCTAGATTCAACCTTCCATAGCCTTCAGAAAGGATCTGATGATGTCTGTCACGATGAAATGCAATGGAGAAGATACATTTTGTCAAATGTATGAAATGGAAAATAAGTGAGGAAAAAGCTTGCACAACATGTCCTCTTCTTTTGTCAATGCTTTTTCAGAGTAAAGAGATACAGTAAGGGAAGAAAAAAAATAGTATTTTGCCTACATTGTTCATACCAAAGGATTAGATTCTGATATTCATCCCGGTTACCACACGGGTGCTTCTGCTGAAGCTAAGCTAAGGAGGCAACAATCAGTAAAGGTTCTGTCATAGATGTACGAGCACCAAATTTGTGGTCCCCCAGCAGTTTAAGCTGATGCAACCTGAGAGTACCACAGTAGTACCCAATTCCTTCCTTGTCTGAGCTGATGTTGAAGTTCACCCAGTTGGGTGGTGAGGGGTTCAGGGATCTCTTCTGGCCTCAGACTGAGCACTGCTTCATTTTGTTGGGTTAGGTCTCAGCTGGATGCTCTCCTGGTACCAGCCTGTTCAGGGCAAGAGAAGGGGAAGGCAGCCCCAGCTGGCAATTAGTCTGATTTACTCTGCTGTGGCCATCACTCACAGCCTCCCTTAGAAGGGAGGAGACCTTTTCTTCCCGCTTCCCCTTCCCAGGTGGCTCAAGTGAGTTTACACTAAGCACCACCACCACAATAAATCCAGGGAACAGGAGCTGAAACCCGGTGCTCCATGCCATTTCCTTAACCCTTCTTGTCTCTCAAAAATACTGTAACTTTATACCAGCAGCTCAGACAGGACACCTGAAAACAATCCGAATCGATACGCATAGCTTTCCAGGACTTCAAATTACTAACCTTGGTGTGGAGAAGAGAAAGTTTTTCTCATCATGGGCAGAAATCAACACAGTTTCATCCCATTTGTGGAATAAGTAAAGTGGAATCCCAGCCCTCCTGTAGTCCTGGGGATTATAGCTGTTGGTGAAGTTGGGACTGCACCAGGAGGCTTTGCTCCATCAGGCTGCTGAAGGAAACGGTGTAATGGGCCCACATCCTAAATCCTCGCTGGGTTCCTTTTTCATGCTCTACACAGGGCTTCAGGATTTCTTCCAGCAACGACAATAAAAAGGTAACTGGGATTAAGCACTATTAATTCTATGTTTAAGGGCTGTTCTGTTTCTGACTCCGTCTTCTCAAACCAGAAATAATAAACACTGGAGTGGTAGTTTTTCCAAGAATTAAACTAATGAAAAGAAAATAAATGTATGATCTTTTGAAGCACCATAAATACTCTTGGCTTCCAAAGCATTTTAAAGAAATATGTGTACTTACTGTGTTTAAATCAACATAAATAAATCAGCAATGCAGAAAAATGGATTACTTATGACATTCATTTTTCCATTGTGTATTTAAGCCCTCAGGAAGCTCCATTTTTTGTGTTCAGACCTCATTGGTTCTTTGCAACTCTTTTTCTAATTTCCTTAAGACTGTGTTTCCACAGACATGGAGCTATTCTGTAAAAATGATAAATCGGCCTGTTAGAGATATTCCAAAACTCTATTCTTCATGTCTATCTATAGCACTGCAGTGCATGCTTCTTGGAAGCATTAATAGCTGCATTTCATTTTACTATATAAATATTTAAGGTTTGTAATTTCTCTGTTGCTGACACTGCCAGTGCCAATTCAATGTTTCATTATCAGTTCCTAGTATACACATAATCTTGTCAGACTTTGTTTCCAATAAATATAGCATGATATATTTTGAATATTTGAATAGCTGAGTGCATTCTTATTGCTTTCAGTCATGATCTGCTTACAAATTCCCAGCTAAGAAGTACAGCCACACGGAACAATAACCTGCAAGTATTGTGCCAATATATTTTCATTAGTCAGTGACACTTAGCTGCAAAAAAAAAAAATTAAACTACATCCTTCAGAAACAAGTCAGCTTGGCTCTTGAATCCCCACATCCAGAACGCATATTGTTATTGTTTCAAAGTTGTAAGTGACCAAAGTACAAATTTAATCTGCCCGTATCCATTCCTTCTTCAGTGATTTGCTAATCTCTTTCTCCATCTTTTTAGAGTTTCCTTGCACATGAATAGCCAGGAGAAATGGTCGTTCTCTTAGCTGTTCTGGGAAATCAATCTCAGAACAGGTATTTATTAATGGTCTCTGATTTTGAACTGGCTGTGAAATCTGCACCTTTCTGAATGCTGCAAGGTGTTTTATCAAAAGTGAAGATAATTTGGGGGAAGTCACTGCTTTCGTGCTAGATTACAGAAAATGTAATTTTAGGTAATATGGGAGCACTTTGTGAGACTCCTGGGGCTGCCTAAGTACATTGAGGCCTACAGAATTGCTCTGGAGTAACACAATATTATGTGGGATGTACCCAGGCTCTAATGCAGAGGAAAGGAGGCACAGGTAAAAATGGAAACTGCTTTCCTCTAGATAAAGCATCCTAAACCATGATAAATGAGAGCCCTGTCTGACCTCACAAAACAGAGGTCCAAAAGCCAACTGCCTCCTGACTCCCTCCCAGCCAGCCTAGAGACTATTCCCCTGTTCTCCCTTCCACAACTGGTGCCAGCATTGTGCATCCTCAGCTGTCTGCTTGATGCATTTCCAGAGCTCTTAATCTGGAGTTGATTAATGCATTTCTTAATTTCTGGTTCTTGGAACTGAGTGACAGATGATAAGGGGACACTGTCTGTCAATGAAAAAGGTTTCTGGCCATACCAGGTAGAGGTTGTGAGGGACAACAATTAAGAAACTTGATTTGCATGCATCTTATGAGCTCCGACTCCCAGCAGGAAAAAAATAAATCTGAATGCTATCGTTAATTTTCAGGATTTTAAACCTGAACTCAGAATTGCTGAACTCTAATTTGCACTTTTTGAATGCTTCAGATTTTAGCACTACATTTATGACCAGGTCCTCTTTTTGAAAGCTCATGGCCAACACCTTCATTATTGCCTGTTCATTTTTTCATTCATTAGTTTTTTACATTTCATTTCATTTAGGTTTTCTTTTTTTTTTCTACCTGACAATTTTGTCTACATGTATAATTTCTCATAATTTTATTTTTCTGGAGTTTGTGGACATAGAGCAGTCCAGGCAGAGTTCCCCTACAATGGCTCTGGCTGGCCATCCTGGACTCCTTCACTGCACAGCTGCAGTTCAGTCTGAGAGTTTCAGAAAACTGGATTTACCGCTTGGGCAGGTTCCAGTGGTGACTGCCTATTGCCCTGTAACAGATCTGGTACGCACATACATTTTACTCACATAACTCATTCACAGGGAGTCCAACAATTCAAGAAGTCCACCCCCATCTGTGTCTGAGCTACACTGCCCAGTCACGCATGCACAGAAAATATGACTCACTGGCAATATTAGAGGCCTGTGAAAATGAATATTTGTAGATCTGGCTCCTAGACACTGAGCAAAACATCTCAGTACCTGAACTGTCCCTCCAGGGCAGTCCTCCCAGACTCCTGTTTACCTGCTAACTGTCTCCTTTGGCCTCTGTCATGGTTTTGGGCTCAGCCCAGCTGGTAACAAAGCACCACGCAGCTGCTCGCTCACCCCCCACCCCCTCGCCTGGCCACGTTGGGATGAGAAGAAAATCCAAAGGCAGGCTTGTGGGTCGAGACAAGGACTGGGAGGGATCACTCCCCACTTATGGTCACGGGCAAAAGACAGGCTCAACTTGGGGAAGAAACCAAATCCATTTAATTGACTACCAATCAAATCAAAACAGGGATATTAGGAAGGAAAACCAAACCTCAGAACACCTTTCCCCCACCTCTCCCGCCTTCCTGGCTCAACTCCATTCCCGGTGCTTTCTACCTCCTCCCCCCGGCGGCGCAGGGGAACAGGGGATGGGGGTTAGGGTCAGCTCCCTACACCTTGTCTCTGCCGCTCCTTTCCTCAGGGGAAAGATTCCTCACTCGTCCCCTGCTCCACCGTGGGGTCCCTCCCACGGGAGACAGTCCTTCACCAACT
>VYZV01040732.1:675-126351 GCA_013401275.1 Pandion haliaetus | reverse complement strand
CCACCATCACTCCCTGTCTGTGCTGCAGAGGCGGGTCCAGCTCTTTGGCGACAGGGAAGCTTCCAGCAGCTTCTTAGAGGAGCCGCCTCTGCAGCCCCCTCCCCCACTACCAAAGAAAACCGCGCCACACAAACCCATAACAGCCTCCAACATTACTGATTAGCTTCTGTTTATTCTTTTCTGCCATCTTAAATAGTGCTGGACTATGGAGAATGGATGGGCTAGTTACAGAAGAAAACAATTAAAAAGATATTTGGCTGCCAAACTGAAAAATTTAGAAAAGTCCAAATTTAGGCTAGAATTAGATCCTACCCAGCCATCCTGTGGGCTCAGGTAGGGACATTCCTTGCATGCAACAAGCCATGTCGCAGGAGATGGGTTATAAACGAGGCTTTCTTTAGTGATAGTTATATTGGAGCAACTGCAACACTGGCTACTACTGGAAATACAGACTGGTCATGTTTTCTCTCTGCCCAGCGACTCATGGTTCATGGTCAGAGACCAATTAACACTGAGGTGTGGGATATCCAGGCCCAAATCCCTCTGAATTCTCTGGAATTAAGACTGAATTCTGTATATTTCAGAGATGAGACGAAACTCTTAGGTGAAATCTCTAACCACCACTCTTTGCTGCTGGGTTTTGTGCAAGAAAGGAACTACCTAGAGTTGGTACCAGGTCTTTGGAGAGAATCCATGGCTGTATATACCTAGAAGGAAATAAACAGCCTCCCCCAGCACTGTAGAAGTCCTTTTAAGGGCAGAGATTTCTAAGCCTGATATTTATATATAAACTTCTTAAGTACCTGACTCTCCTTTAGCACTGAAGTAGGAAACAGTCCAAAATGTTAGGTTTGCAGGCAAATTTACATTGCTGAGCAATATTATCCAAACCTACACCTGAAGTCCTGTAACACACTTTTTTTTAATCTTTATTAAAAAAATGTTGCAGAAACATATGAAGATCTGCAAGACTATAGACTATCTTACCGAGAACAAGCTAAAAAGAGGAAGACACCTCTCTTGTACCACATAGCTCACCAGGCAACATGTACAGCTGCACGAAGATTGTCATTTGTCCCTCAGAGCTCTCCACTGCTTGGACCATAATTTGGTCCTTGCAGCTTGCTAATCAGCTCAGTTCCTCTCTCCTCTGAAACCAACTGATCTCTTACAGTGATACTTAGATGGGTGTTCTGGGCTTTACTGGGCAGGCTGTTGAATAGCCACATAATAGGTGACAACCTCTTCTCTCAAGGGTCATACGTGAATTCCATTTAGATCCACAACAATGAGAGAAGAAGCCCCTTATAATCATATTAACATATTTTGAAAATATATTTCAGGTTTATCACACTTTTATTTGAGTTAAAGCCCAAATTAGTCAGGAGTTGTCCTCAAAATGCAGTACTTTTTTAAAGGTTCTGTTGTCTATTTATTCTCCCTTTGGAGAAAAAATGTGTGCATGTATCTCCTATCCAAAGAAAGATAAACCTTTCTGTCCCAAGGGGCAGACGGAGGGCTTGACCTCTTGCTGGCTGAATGCAAATGCAGCCAATGATGAGAAATAGAGTAGAGACGGTGGTGAAGAATAAAAGATGTGGAAATATGAAAAAGGCAATTCAACAAGGACTGGTGTGCAGTATGGTGGGGAAAGGAGCAGAGGGCTTATTTTCAGCCTGGGCTAGCTTTTTTGTTTTCACTTGCTGGACATTTCAATTGGTTTAAAGATTTATTGGCTACTGGAGGAAGTCACTTTCCCTTCAGAAATCCTGATTGTGTTTGCATAAACCATGTGCGAAGCTGTGGTGAAGCACTGCCTCTCATGGCAGGTGCCCACAGCTCAGAGGCATCATCTTAATTCACCCCGAATCCAGTGAATAACTTGTGTAGAAAAGACTATAATATGAAAATGTGACATGGGGGTGGACTCGGCCATTGGGCTGGCTTCAAATGCCTCGCAGGCTTCAGGTTTAGGACCAGAGGTACTGTTATGATACCGAAGCGTTTTTTATTAAATCTACCAATCACAGTCCATACATTGTGCCACGAGATGCCGTTGCAGCTGACAGCTGAGCTCAGGGAATGGTGTCACCACTTGCTTTCTTGTGCCCCGCATGGCAATGTTTATCATTACTCCCTGCAGCCTCAGGGCAGGGGGATGTCCCACAGTGAGCCGAGCTCATCCTGCGTCTTCACCCGGGACTGTAACGGTGCATTTCAAATCACCAGGTGCTCCCTGGCCTGAATGTATATAATCCAGATCTGCGTCTTTCTGGACTCAAGTTTGTTCTGGTCCACCAGAAAGCAAATGGAACCTTGAGTGTGAGCCTGGTTGAGGTTTAAAGCCATCCCTGACTTTGTCAAAGCTTACCTCAAGGGGTGGCCTTAAGTGCAGACGTAGCACACACAGACCTCCCTGTAGAATAGGGGAGGTTATTGGTAGAAGGGCAACAGAGCTCTGTTCTGACAAGTAGTGTTTCAATGGTAAGAAACACCTTCTTGTGAGCAGAGCTGTCTGTAAAGCCTCGGTGAGACAGCACAGGACAGATGTGATCATTAGTGGGAAATGCTGTTGCAAGCAGTAATCAATGCAGTTAGCAGGGTTACTTAAACTTTTTGCTTACAAAGTAATTGTCAGAGTAATAAAAAAAGGTTGTGAGAAAATTAGCCAGCTAGCCTATAACACTTCTACTTTTGCTCTCTTATTTTAAGTCTCTTCTTTGGCTCAACCAAATATTACTAAGGTCATGGGCCATGGTACATAGGTTGGTAATGTTCCAGATCACATCTTTCACAATTACATTTTCCTCTTTTGCTGTTAAATCTCTGGTATAGCCATAGTGCCTGGAAAAAAATGTAAAAATAAAAAGGCAAATAAAATTAAGCTACATGCTTCTTATGATTTAACATATATCAGTACTAATGGTTTCTTTAAAAGTGGTTTCTTCAATTAGCTTATTTTTACAGAGGTTATAAAAAGCAGAATCTAGATCAATAATGGTAATGGTTACAGGATTTGTTGAGGCTTTCTTCTCAACAAACAGCCTGATTTCAAAACAATTGATTTCAAATCTTTGGTTGACGAATAGAATATACAAGAGAATTTTTACCTCAGTATTTAAATGCTGATTTCCTCATAATGTAAATGGAAATAGAGTCTTTTCTTCAGCAGCGTAAAGAGAAATGGTTTGTTGTTAAACCGTTCCACACAAGATGACGAGTAGAGGATTTTTTATTTTTTTCCAAATACAGCTTTTTGTTGCTTCCAAGAATCATTCTGCATCACTGAAGTGGAAAATGTACGTGTGCTCTTCTGGACTGGTAGGGTTTCCCTGCTCCACTCCCTGTTCCCATCGCTCCTCACCAATCTCTGTGTGAGGCAATGTGGAAATGGCAGGCTGACCTGGCCCTAAGCATCCTATCTCGGTCTTTGGGAAATGGTGCTACTTCATTTAGGGAATTTAAAAGATTACAGTAGGTAAGTTATGAAATGAAGAAAGAATGTTTTCAAGACAAACCCCACTTACTAACTGCTAGAAAGCTGGGGGTAAAAAAAGGCAGGCTGCAAGGTTTTTTGGCACTAAAGTCTACAGATTTTAGCTGCTGAGTAGATTTCTTCAAATTAATGGCAAGTTGAAAAGAACCCATTTTGCAAAGGTGGCTTTTCAAAGGGCCCATGGATTCATCTGCTTGTATGTGCAGCTCACTTGACAGTGCAGGCTTTTCATACAGGTTTGTGTTAATAATTTATGTAGACACAAACTCTTACATGCCTTATAAAAATGGAGCACAGCTGGATTTGTGCATTTACAATCCATCCTCTATATACAACTCAGAGTAAAAAAGCTTTGTGTGCTGAAGTAGAAATCATAGGGAAGCCTCTCTGTAAATTTAGTTCTTATTGTGAAGAATCTGGATGCATGCTGAAGCAAGACATGGGTAGCATTCACATTTCTTTTTTGGCTGTTTGCCTTAAATTCCTGTGGAGGACCTTAAAGAGCTCTACATCATCTTGTATCCTGTAAACATCTACAGTAGTACCACTTTAATGGTCTCTGTGAATGTATGTGGTTTATTTAATGGGGGAAAAAAATAATTTCTATAGCCATGCCAGCCTTCCAGGTGCAGCCTGAAAGGAGTAAAGGAGGACTGACTCCTTTTGCCACTTAGCAGACCATTGGATGTGGTTATTGTGATGCCCCAGAGTCAACTCTGGGGACCACAGCTGCTCATCTTAACATATCTAATGAAGTGCAGGGAAAATTTACATGATAGTCTGAATCAAAGCAGAGATAAGAAACTAAATTTTCCAGTACTAATTTGCTGGTCACGCTGATAAAGAACTGCTATAGAATCTGAGACTGAGCTTTTCTAGCACGGACTTTATAGCTGCTGGGACTGATCCAATGCCCTTTGCGGTGAATGGTAGTCTCTGAATTACATGGGATTGCCTTCTTTGACTTAAATGGTCCTTGGATCAGGTCCATAATGAATTATTGCTTAATATAGTCCACAAGCATGATTAAAAATGTCAGGTAAACCCCCAAGGAAGAAAAGGAGGTATACTGCAAACTTCTGTCACTTGATTTCCCATTACAAAATTCCCAATGTAATAAATAGCATTGATTCAGATTGCAACCAATCACAGTCTGATCAAACCTCTCATTCATAAACCCACGACTTTTCATGACCCTCTGCAATGCTTGGGTTCTGTTTTTATGGGGCAGTAATAATGGTGTGGTGCACTCCAGACTCTGCTGGAATTGATCGGGTTACGGGGACACTCCTAGGCCTATATCTTCACCGTAATCACCTGTATTTAATACACTAAAGTGAGTGGCTAAAGCTCGGAATAAAACAGAAGCTATGTCGAAACTCCAAAGGATCTCATTAGGCGATAGATTATATCTGACCTAATTAATAGCATCTCATGTGTGAGGGTAAAGGTTTCTCATTTTTGTATTTCTTTCAAGTTAATAGGAATAATGTAACCACCCATATGACAGCTAAGCCTATCTGAAAACATACGAATATGGGACTCTTACACGATTCTAATTCACCTGGAGCAACAGTTAGTAGACAGTAAAAGACAGACCGTAGTCAATGTATTTACCAACAACAGAGTGCAGCAGGCTACTGAAATAAGCTTTTCAGGAACTTTTAAGTTTCTATATTTAACATTTTGGCACTCCAGAAATTCCCACCTAATCCTAAATTTCTACAGCGTGAATGCAAACACACAGCTAGTTAAGTCCTAAAAACACTGGGCTGGTCCCCGACATAATCGGACATCCCATCCATAGACACAAAGTAGGCATGCCTGCCAAAATACCCGCGTGAGAAGAAAAGCCCTCGCTGCTCTGAGTAGTCATTAATGCCAAGTAGGCATTAAATTAACAACAATAGAGTCCTTTTGTCTCCCTTTCCTTCCTCCCCTTCTCCCACCCAGGAGGGACGGTTAGCCAGCAGCGGGGCTGAACGCCGAGCAGCCCGGTGCTGCTCAGGGTGGTCTCCAGCCACTGCTAGAAACGATTGCCGTCACCTTGGTCTTTAAAAAAGAAAACTCTAAGCAAGAGGATACAAATATTCAGCCTCCCAGTTGGTAACAGGTGCTTTCTGGCTGACCTGAGGTGAGTCTAAACCTAGCCCCGAGGGACAAAACAGAGAGAAAACTGTTCCTCCAGCTTTTCTGCTAACCAGGAAAGGCAGTTTTCCCCGCAGCGTGCCAGCTGCTGTGAAACGTGCACAGCAGCACCTGGCCCTCTTGCCTGGTGCATCTAACACGAGATACCTGGCGCAGCAGCTGTGGATTCAACGAGGCTTCAATATTAAGTGTGGCTGCTCTGAATATCGCATTACTTCATTCCTGCTTTGGGAATGAAGAACTAAAAGTGATGAAATTTCCCTTCTGTGGTCTAGAAGGCAAGACACAGGTCATTGTCACCTCCTCTTCACCGTGCCTGCGTAGGTGGAGAAGGCTCAAGTAATGGATCTTTACAGTGACCCAGTGTTGCCCTCTTAGCTTGTGAAAGGATTTTACGGTGAGCTGCGTGAAGACTTTTTGCTTAAATTCTGCTAGTGCCTAAGAAGTAGCTTTCAAAGGGCATTCTTTCTCTATAAGTACTCTGCATCAGGTGAGCCAATTTGCAAATAGAAGTATCCTGTTTTGTCCCCACTGCCACTTCTGTTAGTTTAGCTGCAGATGTGAATATCGAGCAGAGTTATTTTGTTCCTTGTGGACCATGGGCAGTAATACCAGTTCTCCATTAGCAAGTTTGTTAACAGAACTGTCGATGGGCATGAGTCAGCACAGTCCTCAGTTCTTTCCCAATTAGCTGATTTGTTCCATAGGTTTTATAGAAAAAGGAGGGGGATAGGGGTGGGGAACAAAAGGTTAGTAAGAAACTGAAATAACAGGACAGAGGCACTAAGCAGTAGGTGCATCAAGGGAGAAGGAGTTTTGCAACCCTGAATCCCAAACAAAACTCCAAAAAGTACCCCAGGCTCAGAAAGGTGTTAGCGAAGGTTACAAAGCTGGCGTGCACTCCACTGTCCCCAAGGCAGGGCTGCCCCTGTCTGGCAGTGATGGGTTTATCATCTAGTGTCAAAGCCTTCAGCAGGGAACAGCTACAGCCCTAACCCTCAGCTGGAACCAAATGGCGTATGCACATACTGGTGGTACCTGAAGAGCTGGCCTGTAATTTACCCTGGTTTTGAGAAAACAAAGCTTCTTGTGTGCATTTAAGTACATGAAATATCTGTTTACTTGATCCTAACAAATATTAGACTTGGACAATATCCAAATTTAACATGAGGACAACTATAGAAAAAATGATATGTTTCTACCTGAAATTTCCTGAAAACCAGTGGCTGGCTCAGCGAGGGAGATGCTCTAAATGACCCCATGAATGAAAAGGCTGCAGTATGCAGCACCCGCTGAGCAGGTAGCAGAGGAGCCAAACTAGAGAGGCATGCTTGGAGGGCTCCAATTGCCTCCAAACACACAAAGCCTCATTCTGCTCTCAGACCCTCTTAAAAAATTAGGGCATTGGACTGCAGATGCAAAGCTGAGGAAACCCAGGCCATATCACTGCTGCTGCTCATGGAAGTAGGTGCTAACTTTTGCGATTATGAAAGAAATCCTGAAAAGCCTGGAGCAAAACACCCGAGAGGTGTGACTTTTCCCATTCACCTCCATCAACTATTAATCATGAAATCTAAAAGTGACAATTTAATTACCAATGGTAATGATTTCACTCGAAACAGTTTTCATCAAAACATACAGTGATTTGCTTGTCTGAAAATCTTCACCTGCTTTATCCTTCTGCAAATCTTATTTTTTCCAAAACCCCTTTAACTTCCCAAAACTTCTAGTTCCCCCATCTTCCATAACCCACAGCCTACTTGATTCTGAAGGTACAGATTAAAATATTTCAAGTTTTAAATCAATATGAATAGCCTAGGGAGACTGTGATGACTACTGCATTCATTGGCTTTTTGGTCCGCCGCACCAGAGCACAGCAGAACGTCATCCCCACCAAGGGATGCAGAAAACTCTGACTTCGAGGTGCTTCTCAAGGCAGTCTGTTGAGTACTTTCACACAACGGGCCTAGAATTTCATTTTAACCAGTACAGGATTATAGTCTGTTAGTAATTTGCCTTTTTTTTTTTTTTAATCCAAAATTGCTCTTTCTACACACCTATAAACACACGTGTATTCCCACACATGCCTGATTAATTTTGATATATGGTTCTCACAATGAAGAACTTTTTACTGGGAAAGATTTTTGGGAAAAAAAATTGCAATAGTATTCCCAGGATTCTGTATTGCTAGCTATGGCTAGAATGGGAATCCGTCAAATAGACAGATGCATCATTTTCCCCAAACACTATCAAGCATGATCATCACATCAGCCTTCCATTTATCATCACTCAAAGATTTACTCCATACCCAACCTTTTACCATAAAAAATGAGTTATTTGCCCCCGTCAAGTTGAGTATGGGAACATTAAAGCCATTAGCATTTTCCTCCCTTAAACTCAATGCATGTGACTTTACTTGAGGATATGATCCAGTATCTCAGACGGAAATATGTTTCATCTTCATTGAGAAGAAATGAGTTAAGTTCAAAGTTAAAATAGTGGTTTCTTCAGCATAACTCTGTGCCGATGTTAATTTTGGCCTGAATGAAATGTCATTTATCACCATTAAAGCAGAAAGTGGAAAACACACAAGCTAATTAGATACTTTTCTATAAAAATATTGCTATTGAACAAGTAAAGTTAAAATGTTTTACTGTCATAGTATGCCCATTTAAAATTAAGGTGAAATCAATGCTCATGATAACTCGAAGAACATTATGATTGTATTTGGAGCTTTTGGGAAATCATCCAAAAAGTCTTGGTTTGGAATATTTCTTCAAGGTGTTCTTGTTAATGCAGAAATAGTTGAGTGTCCTGGAGTTATGGAATGTCGAGGAGTAACAGGGTGATATGCTCCTTTCTGATCAATAAATTGCAGCTTTGTCTATTAAAAACAGAATAAACCAAATTAATTCAACACACATTCCTGTGAATGAATGGGTTTCACCCTGGACTGAGACTTTTCCTCGTGTTCAGACAAATTCAGATGATACTCTGCCCTGCTGCTTTCAGTTTTATGTCTCAAGACCCTCAGGTCACAAAGTACTGGGAATTTCAGAAGCAGGCCAGTCAGGATTTCTGCTGCAGAAAAGCAGCTTGGATCATTCACTCTAATCTCAACGAAACCTCCAACCTCAATTTATGACTGCTTCTGTTCGTTTGCCATTTAATACTCTTGGCAGAGCTCCACTGAAGCCAGCATCCTACCACATCCTAAGGTCAGACCTCATATATAGTTGATGATAACCCCCCTGAACAAATTAATGGATGCACGGGTCTCCTTCCTTGTCAGAAAATAGCAGTTATAACTATCAGTCTGTACAATTATCCGTATAGTTATTTTATCTCCTTATAAAACCTCAGTCACTAACCCTGCTTCTTACACCCGTGGGTGACACAGGCAGGAGAACTCAGAAGTCCACCAGAGCTCTGTCAAAGCCAGTAGTCATGCTGATTCATGCCAAGCACTAACTTCACTTTTCTCCCTTTCTCCCCCTTTCCTTCACACGTGCATCCACCAGATGACAGAAACTCATTTCTCACTGCGTCTGTTCTTATCCCCTAAATCCGACAAAGCTCAGCCCCTCCTCAAGAAACCTTGCTACCAGTAATCCACAGTTCAGGTCTGTAGTAGCCAGCCAGAGGAGACAGTGACAGTCAAAGGCATTTGCCCTTCAGCTGCTAACATTTCCCTAGGAAGCTGATTTATTCAAGTATGATTTTACTATTACAAGTGTGAAAACCTATCTTCCCAAAGGCTGGATGCAGCCTACGTCTTCATTACAAATGACCTGCACCATGTTAATTTTGTTTTGTGTGTGTCCCCCCTGGTCCCCCTCTTATTACTGTCTTCTGAACATTTGCTATTTATTACCATTTTCCCTAAACCAGGGGCTGCTGGAAGCTGAGAAAATACATTGTGTAAAATCCTCGCAGTGTATTTCTTATTTTTTACAACCTTTTCTTGGGCATATTCAGAAAGAGCTGAATGGTCTTTTGGTCTTACCCAGCATGTCCATTCTCACATCACTGAAGTATGTGTTAGTCTGTAGCGCACAAAAGGTCTTTTCCATCTGCAACAAGGGAAGAGTTCCTCATTCCTGCTCTAGAGGTGTTACTAGACATGTGTCTACGTGTCATGTAGTATGTAACACTTCTTTGTGCAAAAATGGCAAACTGGTGTCAGAAGAGCATTTTGCAGCCAATCTGTATGACCTGCGTGTGTTGGGAAAACGATATGATAAACATGAATGATATTTTGAATGATCGATTTGCTTCACGTAGAAAGTGGACAAATGGAGTAACTATGAAAATGGCACTTTGGCAGTAATGACAGATTAAACTGGGTGGGCCAATTTGTATGACAAGAAACATCACTAGATGCAAGTCAAGACATCAAGTAACAGGAGGAACTTTTGCAATTGGAAGAGCCGGCTGACAAACATCCTTCCAAAGAAGGCACGGCAAAACGCTGCAGACAGCCTTAGCCTGCCAGAGTTATTATAGGAAAGGAGAGGTGACCTGATAAAAGCTTATAATTTTGCTGGCAAGCACGGCTCCCATACTGCTCTGCTGTGCCGTGACACCTTGTGTAAAGTTACAGAATGAAACAAAAGAGAAACCTCATTACCACTCTCAGTAACGCAGTTGCTAGAGAGGCTCTGTGCCAGTTTATAGCAGCAAAGTCTCTGTGTGGGTCTCTGTGAGGGCTCCATTTTGAAGTTCTTCCCTAGAAAGGGAATTCCCGCCATCACTGCATTTGGATAGTAACTGCTGAAAGATAAATGACCTTCACCAGCACAAAGGACTCTCCACTGATGCCTGTGCTACTTACAGCTAAACTCATTGCCCATATATGTAGAGGGTCCATTTGTTCCTGTGGTGGTTCCAGGACCTTCCAGGTGATCCGGAACCGTACACATTCAACCGGCTCTTTATTGCAAAACTGAGTCTAGAGGGGAAAGGGAGTTCCCTGAAAGGGGCCATACCTGCCAATATGGATAGCAGTTTCCATCTTTATTTTAGCCTTAATAGGTACTGGTGGATCCCTGCTTCCCACGATGGGCTCAGATGCAAGTTGTGCAGGTAGGAAGGTAGAATCACTTGAAGAAATCTCCTCTCAACATTTTGCTTCCTCAGAGCATCTACGCCACTCATTGCTAAGTCAGTCTGTGGCCTGAAGATCATCTCTGACTGCCTAACGTACCCAGGACCACAGTGTGAAATTATAATTATGGCAAAAATAGTTTTTAAAAAAAATCCAAGCATCCCTCTGAAGTCCAGGAGGTTAAGACCCTTGGACTAATAGCAGCAATTATAGGACGAGTTCATAATATCATACTGTCACTTGCATTTGTATTCAAGGTGAGTGATACATTTTGACAGGAGCAATTGGTGACCTTGGAAGAGGACCGTAGTTCTAGTGCAGAGAAAGCTCTGGCTGGATTTTTGGCTCTGATACCAGCACAGAGATCCCAAGGAGCATAACCCCAACACAGTGCACCTTGGACTAGAACACTTCCAGTGATTATCCACTGCAGTTGAAGAGCTTTGCTCTCTTGCAGGGAAATGACAACATCAGACTCAGGAAATGATAGATAAATAAACCCACATAGTTGGGTGAATAATCTCCCTATTCTATTTAGCACTCAGAAGATCTTGGCTGGAGGAAGTGTGACTGATACCCAGCATGCATCAGGAAACCTGTTGGCAATCTTGGGAGAATTTATTAAGCACTGGATGTGGATGCTGTACATGAGATGCTTGGGTTTATTTTTTTCAAAAAGAAGGCTGAAAAGAGAGTTGATAATTATTTTTGGCTATATCAAAGCAAAAAGGAATTTTTTTTCCCATCCTTAACAGGGCTAGGACAAGCAGCAATGAGCTTAAACAGCAGCAGAGGAAATTTAGGATAGATATAGGGTTATGTTTCCTGATGGAAAGGACAGCTAACCATTCCACCACTGGAGGACTGTAAAGAGTAAGTTAGACAAATTAATCATGAAAGATCCAAGATCTTGCAGGGAAAAAAGAAAGAGGGTAGGTAGTCACTTCTGGCTCTGTTTTTTAAGTTTCTAAGAGGTTTTGTGAAACTTCCTGTTGGACTGGCTTTGCCTTCTTGAAAATATCTTCCTCAGTGAACCACGAACCAAAATTCCAGGGAAAGTGTCAACCAGCAGAGACTATTTGCATGGCTGCAGAGTACAGATATAGTGGTAGAAGATGGCCAAGACTTTAGGATTTACAGCAAAGGAATTAACAAAAAAACGGGTCCTGGGATTTTAAAATGTCACTTCTGAGCCTCAATTTTTCTAAATAGTACCTCAATCTTTCAATTTCTATTACATGTATGTACAACTATTACACCTAAAAAAAATGAACAAGCAAACAAAAAGAGTGCTTCTGAGCAGCAAAGAGAAATGCACTTTATAGCATTAATGTGTTTGCACTCATGGGAAATGCAGAGATGCTACAGTGAGTGCAGTGCTGGATGGAAAAGGACATTCATTTTGAAAGTATGAGAGTCACCCGTCCTTGACCCTCTCTTTCCAGGAAATCAATATGGTACCTGGCATTATGCATGCCACTAGATTTTTAGCTAGCTTTGACATCTAGTTATTTTCAGCTTGTATTGAGGTCCTTCATTCACTACTTCCAGTTTTCCCCGGGGTTTTGTACAAAACCTTTTTTTTCCCCAGGTTTTCTCACAATGAAAATTGTTTGCTGACTCACCAGGTAGCTTTCTGACAGCTATTGTGAAAGAACAAAAGGTGGCTTATCTCTTCCTTATTGACAATATCACCTTGACTTCAACATGTTAACAAACCGTTGTGCTTTGTTTTCTGTACACTTTTAATTACAGCTCTTGTTCCTTTGGAAGAGTGGGGTTTGCTTCCCTCTGCTGTCCTGTTTCCCCTAAAGCTTCCCTTCCCTTCCCTTCCCTTCCCTTCCCTTCCCTTCCCTTCCCTTNCAATGGCACCTGCATCTGCACTTCCCCCCTTCCCTTCCCTTCCCTTCCCTTCCCTTCCCTTCCCTTCTCTTCTCTTCTCTTCTCTTCTCTTCTCTTCTCCCCTTGCTATCTCAGTATTGACAGGATCTTCATTACTCTCTGATTCCGTCACCTCTCATTCTTTAAGGATGCTCTCTCTCCACCTCAGAAAAGTGTTTCGAGGATTAGGGCTGTATCTATGTAGGCATTTTGGAGCAGGGTCAGTGCCATCCTCAGATCCCCAGTCATTGTGTCCTCACCGTGGTGCAGGTAGGTCCATCATAGCCTTACTCCACGCATGTCAGGTGCGTCTAGAGCTGCATCGAAGACAAAGAGAAGTTTGGCTAAGCTTAATTTAGTAATTGGCATAGCAGTGAGGGCCAGGAACATTCCAAGGTCCTTCAGCAGCTCTAGCTGTTAGTAAGTGACATGCCTTAACTGCCAGGAGAGCAAGGATGAGCTGGAGGGTGGGGACTTTGTCTCCCCTTGTCCCCTTCCTTTTAGAAGCATTTTCTTGCCATGCTTCATCAGAGACAAAGTTAATATGTCCTTACTAAACATACTGCTACCACAGGATGATGTTTCCTAGGCAACATTCCTATGGAAAAGCAGACTACTGACCATTCTCACCTTGCTCTTGTGAAGTCAAACAATAATTTGTTTATTATTCTTCAAAAATGTGGTGGCCACTTCGCAGGTGAAAAAGAAGAAAAAGTAGCCACTGGTTTATACGATGAACCACAGGCTGGTCTTTACACACCGCTCTTCAAGACAGCACAGCTGGGAAAGTGCTCCATAGGCTCATATTCATTCCTATGAAAATTAACATCAGCTATTAGATCTAGGTGTTCCACAACTGAATAAACTATAACTAGTCTTCTTATTTAAACTAGCCGTAAAATCCATGTCAGCAGCCCTAGGTGGAGGTGACAGTAGTCTCCAAGCTCTGTTGCAGGAGGCTTGTGCTCATGGCTGAGGTCAAAGTAACACACTTCGAATGTGCACAGCACTGCACAAATGCTAAGCGCTGTTACTGAAGAGCTCCCCTTTTCACCGTGTCGGTCCCTAGGGCACCGTGAAATTTCTGTTTTTGTAAGCTAACTCAACCCTGCCTCCCTGATAAGCATGGCTTTAACCTTAATTTTTCTTTTCTTTTTCGAGGAGGAGGAAGGAAGGAAGTAGTGAAGGAAGCATTGCGCACTGATGTAATCAAGCATTGGAGAGAAAAACAAAAGCTCTCCAGCAACAGGTGGCACCTAAACGAATGGTGAACAAGGCAGTTAGTCGATACGCTGGTCCTGTGCTTCCTGGGCTGTCTTTCTCTCCTCTGATTCTTAACTTGACGGACCGTTGATTGCCCGTTTTTTCTCAAGAGACAGTACTACAGCCTGTCAGAAGAACTTGCCGTGTCTATTCTTAGCCTCCAGATCTATCGCGGGAGAAGAGAGGTGGGGTTCTTCTGCTAGCTGAGACAAAAAAGATCCAGCTGCCCGCAGGCTGATAAAAGCAAAGCTGCAATTTCCATTTATTTTTCAGTTTTGTATATGTGGTGGTGTGCTGCTTCAGCTCCCTGTCACTGCAAGATTTGGCTCATATTAGCAAAGCTCACATTGGGGGAGCAGCAGTAGGTAACAGGTGAGCTACTGCCACTTTTTTTTTTAGAAAAATCACTCCTAACCAAGAAATCACCCTCCCCCTGCAATCACAGCAATCATATGCCAGAAGCATACAGAAGAATAAAACGTGACACGTTTTAGATGGGTCAGACACGGACATGACGCTAAACTGAGGTTATTTTATACTGGGGAGATGGGGATTCCTGCTTTTCTACTTTAACCTGAACAAGCCATGGCAGAACATGAGCTGCAGAGGGCAAGGTGCTGGCTATGTGCGATCCCCAGGGGATTTTCTGCTCCGGCTCCCCCAGCCTGGCAGCATTTACCAGCACTGTAAAATTACGCAACTGGCTCTAGAGCAGAGTAGATCCACGCAACCCACAGGCACTGACGGTGCAATTCTGCGTACTTGCAGGAGGGAACTTGTGGACCTCACACAGAATATGAGACAAAATATAGTTGTCTTTATGGGTCTTGCCTATGACCCTATGCATTCAACAATCAGGAGGAAAAACTCCCTCCCCTCCACACTCCCGGAGGGCTGAGGCAGGTCACGCGTGAACGAAGGCAGCTATTTCACATTTGGCTTGCAGAGGGTACAGTGCGCACGTCTGGGGAGCGGGGCAAGCAGGGAACAGGGGAAGGAGGAGGAGGAGGAGGAAGGAAAGCGGCGCGGTGGGACTTGAATCTGTCCTTGAGTCATGCACAACGCTGGCTGGATCTAAATGCAATTCACTGAAGAGGCTTTGTTTGGGTTTTTTTTTGTTTTGTTTGTTTGGTTTTATAACTAGTCAAAAAAAGATTGGAGCTTTTATTACTTTGTGGGTTTTTTTGGGGTTCTTAAGTCATTTTTAGTCCTCTCTTAGGCTCAGTGTAGTTTGAGACTGCCTAGTTTATCTCCCAGTCCTAGGAAATCCCACAGGCTGCCCTCCCAGTGCCTTTTTAAAGTTTCGAGGTCACTTGTTAGATACACTGGAAAGAAACAAACTAGATTCATTTAGCGATGACCACCCAAGGCATACCTGGCAGATCAAACCCAGTTTAGATTTTGAAAAGATACACCTACTTCAGCTTATGCATGCTATCCCTGATTCTGCTGCACAGACCTTTAGGCCAGTAAAAGCCTAAAATTTATCCCAAGATCATCTCAGATAGCGGGGAAGTGATGAGGATAATTGTTCATGCCTCTTGGTAAGCATGATTACAAGCCATGAAGCTTGCATGAAAGCAGAGAGATGCAAAGCAGGCTGAGTGAGTGAAAACTGCCTGTTAGAGGTACTATATTTAGATACATTTGCAGCTCAGGTTCTTAAAAATTTCCAGTAAGAAACAGAAACAATGTTCAAGTCTTGCTGAGAGAACAAGTTTTAAATCAAATCATCTAAAAAGATTTCCCCCAATCACATTTTTTTGAGGAAAAAATATATGTGGAGAGGTGGAAGAATTTTCTTAAAAAGTGCGCAAAGGCAGCAAATGGATGCAGATGCACAGTTTTATTCCTTTTCTGCTTTGGGCTCAAATGCAGGGTTTAATATGAGTGTGCTCAGTCATAGAGGAAGGTCCCCCGAATGCAGCTTTTTAAGTCGGTTATGGTCACTGCCTTGAGAATTGGTCACAGAATGGTTTCCCTCACACTTTGGCACAGGAAAAATAGCCTGGGGGTGGTAAAGTTATTGGCACATATTTGGCATGGGTGGCACTAGGTAGGCTGATGGCTTGCTCCTTCTCAGGACCCATCTTACACTCCTTGCAGAGGCTGGTATCCCTGCTTCTACCAAGCACACCCTGACTGGGACGTGTCCCTGCAATGCTGTACTTACAGCTTAATGTATCAAAGCCAGCGCACATTAATTTTAATTCCTGCGACTATGCCAAGCTGTAAATTGAGTTGGTTCATGAATCATTCAGCTGGGGAGGCAGCTTCCAGGAGAGGGGCAAGGCAGACGGTTGTGACAGCTAAACCTCCCCAGCTATCCCAGGTTTAAGTTACCCCTCTAGGGCAGTATTCTTATTTACTCTGCTTGCTGCAGTCCTGCGAAGGCAAAACATTACCGCTCCCCTGCAGCTTGTTCAGCTTTCCTCCTCCCAGGAGTTACTCGGAGCTGTCAGCTCACCCATATTTGTGCCTAACCAGCTCCAGATGAAATGAGAAAGGAAAGCCAAACAGCTTCAGCTGTAGCTTGCTGGGAAGAAAGCCCTGTTTGGACTGCAAGGGAGCAGAGCTTCTCTCAGCACCTCAGGCAATAATTCAGAGGGACAGGGACAAGCAAGGGCAGGGCACAGGCAGCTGAGCTTTCCCTGGGAAACCTGGCCAGAGTGGTATCAGCCAGAGATTATCCCAGAAGCTGGGGTGGAAGGTGTTGTGACTCACTTTCTCAGTCAAGGAGTGGTGTACAGAAGAACGAGAATGCTTCTGGAGGCAGGAGAAACGTGGGCCAAAGATGGGATGTTGCCTCATCATTGTATTGTGCGGCTCACAAGGTAGCTCCTTGCCTCTGCAAAGGAGCAGTCCTGATCTGCCTTGTAAAGATTTTATATTTAAGAAAGCTCCCTTGAGAAGCCCCCTCCCCTCATTTCTCTGCCTCCCAAATACAAGGCTCCCCGTCTCCCTCCGTATCTGAGAGAAGGAGGGCAGCTTCTCCCCGGGCTGTGATGCCCAGGGCGTGAAAATTCAGGCAGGGCTCTTGGGGAGCCCTCCTACTCCCAGGGTAACTCAGCCCTTGCCTAGCTCTTGATCCCCGAGAGGTAAAGCACAGACACCCACACAGCTACAGCTCTGGGAAATGCTTTTGCCGTGGGGGATCCAAGAGCTCATCGGTGGTACCAGGGTCCAGCTCTCTGGTAGTTGTGTGAAGCTCAGCAACCCGGGGTTGTCCTTGGACTCGCCTCGGTTTCTAAGGTTCGAGCAAAATGTGAGGCAGAGGTGTGCACCCAAGGAGTGCCCCAACCTGAGTGTCTGAGGAGGACATGCTACTTCTGAACCAGCTCTGCAGTATAACAGGAGTCTTTAAAACCAGTTAACTGAGAAGCTGAGGGAAGCCTCAGAATTTACTTAATTTGCATGGTATCAGTTTTGTAAATACCTCAGAAGGGATATAGCCAGAAATACTGTTTCTACCATTAGATAGCACTGGTTTTGCATAGTAATGAGCAAAAAGTGAAGGAAAGGAGAAAACAATGTTCTACAGTTGTGTTATGTCTCCTGCAATTCAACCAAACAACTCCCTGTTTTGAGCTCATGAACATTTACTGTGCGTATATTTTATGGGCTTTGGGTAACTCTTCTCTGTCAAAGGATCTTTTTCAGCACATATGGGCTTCCAAATATAGTGAAACCAATTTGCTTTGAAAAGCAATATATCTGTTAAAGGGCAGTTTTATTTTCCTTTAGGTAATGCACATCTTTTACGCACAGCAGGATCCTGAAATACAAAGCCCACTAATTGGGGGCAGGGAGAGACAGCATACTAAAACTAGTTAAAAACTTGGTGACATATTTTAAAATCTCAGAGGATCCTGACCTCAAACCTTTTATAGCAGCTACTCCCAACTATTCGAGCTCCTGCCAGCACTTAAGCAAGGATGAGCAATCACTATTTTACTAGGTGTGTGTCTATTAAACAAACAAAGAAAAAAATGTTTATACATTTGAAGGATCATTTGTAGACATTTCACTGAGAACACTTTTGACAGTGATTAAAGAAAAGCAGGTCTGCCAGGAGGTCTGCATAGTAAAACAATGAAACTTCTTCTGCCACACTTTATGCACTGCCCCATTCATCCCCGCCTGCGCCACACTTCAAGCTCTGCTCTCATGAAGAGCAGAAGCTTCATTTTTTTCTCTTGCTACCGTAAGTCCATGAGTAAAAGCCAAAACCTGGAGTTCAACGATATCTGGGGTCTAGGTGCCATGTCCAGCAAGCTGAGGGCACCAGGAGCCAAAAACCTACTGAGGAGGAAGTTGCCAAGAGTTCGCCAATGGGAAACCCTAGCAGTGAGATCTTGCTGGAAGGGTGTGATACCTAAAGCTAAGTTGGTATGTTAAGTGTCAAGATGTGAACAACGTGCCCAGACCCTGATCATAAGCAGTGGGGCATCAGGTTCCAGTTGAGCTCCCCAGTGTCACCTCCTGGTGCCATCCGAGACACCACAGGTAGCCAAGACACGCACACAGGGCTGGCTGATGTGATGTGGAGCTTAGGGAAGCCCTCAGCCTCCTGGAGGGAGGCAGGACATAACCCCAGAATAATGCTGCATTTAAGCAACAGAACCTTGCCCCTACTCAGTCCAGTCAGCAGGGTCTGTAACTGGAAGCAATGTCTGCCTCCTTTTCTCCCCAGGTGACTGACTGAGTAAATCACAGGGTTAGAGAGCTCAGTTCCCGCTTGTCTGCCCTTACCCTGTGTTATTAGTATCCTTATCTTCATTATGCTGCAGCAGAAAAAGAAGTTTTGGCGGCTACTCCTTTCCTGGCCTCACTGCAACCTGGTCTCATGAGTCTCACATTCACAGTTACACAGTGAGGAGGAAAAACTGAGAGAGTTCTTTGCTGCATAAGCATTCCTGTTTGAAGAGACTACCAGGGTAGAGAAGATGTATATTTGCTGGTGAAGGGATTCCTGAACAAAGAAGCATGAGCAATGCCTTAGTCCATAGGCAGACACAATAGTCACTATTATAAATACAGCACAACTTGCAAACAGGGTCCATGGAGCAATATTGCACCAAAATAATATCCTGCAGGGATATTCGATTATTTCAATTATTATATACTGAAGACCTCTTTATAGGATCTGGAGAAGCTCCTTCTCCAAATAGTGAATCATTCTTGGCCCCAAAGATAGCTTTTATAGCTGTGTCAAGCGCTGACAAAATGGCACCCACCCTCTCTGCAGTGGCTCCACAGGTAGGGCTTATGCCACCTCCAGCCGGGACAGGTCCACTTGAATTGCTTCCAGGACATTAAAAAGCTGTTAAATTTTAGCAACAGCTCTTGTCTTCCACAGCATTTTGACCTGAACTCATTGTGGGAGAAAAGGTATTTTATTACTATTCAATAGCTGCCACAATAAATCAAACTCCATATATTAGGAGGAGGCTCAGGGTAAGTTAAATATCAATGGTTTAATAAAATATGAGGGATAAAGATTTCTAGTTAACACAGGCATTTGTAATTTTATTGCATGTTTTAATAAACAGCCCTCGAATTAATTTGTGAGGACGGTGTGTACTCTGAATGCATGCTCTCTGCCTTCCCTCTCCTGCCCCGCTGCAAAAAGCATCATCTGCTGCTGTTGCGTGGTGGCAAGCTCCTCTGCATATGGAAGCAAGTGCTCCCTGGTTATCGCAGACTGACATTCAGCAGCCTCGCTGATGTGTAGATAATGTCAGCCTGGAAAGGAGGCAGGCAGCATCTTGTCCAGCCTTCCCTGTGGTAAGGAAAGATAAGCATCTCCAGCTGTCAAAAACCTTCTCCTTCCTTCTGTATGCAAAACTTACATTTCATTTGTGGCAGCTGAGAATGAGAGATATGCCCTTGGTTTAACATGCTTTGCAGTTAATCCTCTCCAAAGTGTATTCTAAAGCCAACTGCAGTAACTCAGTATATTAAGGGATTTGGTCAGTGACCATATTTTAATGGCCATCAGATTGATGGTGCCCCTCTTTATATTGTAATTCTCTTGTGATATTTATGTATGCATTGCATGTACAAGCAGAAAGGGAGGAGGGAATTTAATAAATCCCCGGGCCTGAGAGAAATGCAACCCTGGCCAGGAATGAAATCTGCAGCATTTCATTAATTTTTGTATCATTACCTATCTCAGTTTGCAGAAACAAGCTGCTTATAATTGCCATGAAGAGACTGATGTATGATGGTTAATATTTTAAGCTCTTTAAATAGCACATGATGATATAAGCTGGAACTATTGTACTTGCTCTAGACAGTGGCCTGACACAATGTGATGACACGGGCTACTGCAACTCTAGCAAAAAAAAAACCCAAACAAAACAGGCATAGGTGCTATAAGATAAACTATTTTGATACTGCAAAGAAACATTTTTAATCCTGGTTTCTTGATGTTTATGTGATTGCACTGAGTGTGCCTTTGTCTTTATTTGTCTGAAACCTGTTGAGGCAGTAGCCAATTTTCAACCAACTTTGACGGAGCTTCCAAGGGTATCCTACTCTTGCCACCTCTGTGAACGTTGGATATCTGAGTAGAGTTAAGAGAGACCCACTTAATACCCTGACGAGGGAAGAGGGGGAGATAAAAACGAAGGCAAAACCAAAAAGGGAAAAGGAGAAAGATAAAAGTTCGTGTCTTACTAGACCTTGGCACACATGCTGCTGGACGCAGACCTCGGCATATTCACCACTTGCCTTGCCCCGACACCTGGCACCACACCACCCAGCCTGCGCCCAGCAGCTGGCCTTTAAACCCTGACAAGCCCAGTTAGACTCAACTGCACGAGCACACCTGGAGGTACCGCTCTGGGGTTCCCTGTGCTCCACTCTGCTGCGTGGGCCTCCGTGGGCTGGGGGAGAAACAAATCCATGGAAAACAAGGGAGCTGGATTACTTTTAGCCGCTACAATAGCTTGACACTGGTCTCTCCTGAGTGTTTGAGTGCAGTTGGGCTGCAACCAAGAGGACTCTGAGCAGCCCTCACTTGCACCCCAAGGCTATAAACCCCTTGGTGAGGGGGAAGGGACAGATCCAAATCTCCCACAGCCTGGCGGAGAGCTTTAACTGCCTAGTTATTACACAGCAGGGCAAGCACCTGCCTGCTCTTCTGAAAGAAAAGCTGCACAACTCTAGAGTATGTTTTGCATCCCTCTTGGAGGTAGGCATTTGATGGCAACCAAAAACCACAAAGGGGCAAGTCTCAATATCCACGGTCACCCGTTTTCTGTACAGACTACCTCTGGTAGTGGCACGTAGGTCCCATGGATCCTTTCTGTCATACCTTACCTCTCCTGTGCACTTCACGAAGGACCCAGGCACCACGCACGGATGACATGGATTCCTCCAGCAAGTAGTTCCTGGCACTTGCTGCTCCATGCTAACGCAGTCCTGTTCGCAAAGTAGCCATCCTGCAGTTGAAGAACAGCCTTCCCAGGCCTGCAGGCAGGCTGAGGTTGGGAGGCACTTCTGGAGACAGACAACTTCAACCCCCAGCACTCCAGTCATGTCTCACCAGGGCTGAGCCACGTCCCTTGGTCTGCTGCTGACACTGCCTCATGCAGCCCAGGGTGCTGTTGGCCACCTTTGCAGGTAGGGCACGTTGCCAGCTCGTGTCCAACCTGGTGTCCACCAGGACCCCCTCATCCTTCTCTGCAAAGCTGCTTCCGAGCCAGTCGGCCCCCAACATGTACTGGTGCCTGGGGTTGATCGTCCCCAGGGGCAGGAGTTGGCTTTTCCCCTGATTGAACTTCACGAGGTTCCCATCAGCCCATGTCTCCAGCCCGTGGAGGTCCCTCTGGACGGCAGCACGACCCGCTGGTGCATCAGCCACTCCTCCCAGTTCTGCACGAGCTACAAAGTCTTAAGCTCGCCCATAGCCAACGCGCTACTGCGGGACGACACTGTGCTTCAGCGTGAAGTCACTGCATTGCTTCAGCAGTTCCAGCCAAGGCTGAGCCTGCTGTTCGGGGTGGTGTGGGCACCGAGAGGCCAGAGCAGCAATCTGGTCTATTTACTACTCTAAAAGTAAATTTACAGTTCTAGACAATTTACAGATGAACACCCAAAGTCTGAAATGTCTCGGGTGTGCAAGCGTGGAGACCATGCCCTGAGCCTTTGTTATGTAGCTCGCCTCAAACTGTTAATATCTTCTTTGCAACTACTTGTCTGAAACTGTATTTCAGCTGAACTAACTGCTGTGCAGGACCTAACCAATATTTTGTAGAGACACATGCTAGATGCAGCAGAAACCACATTTCTACCTCCAACACAAATACTTGCCTCCCCCACCCTTATGTTCGCTCAGGCCCAACAATAAGTCATCTGTCTTACATTGCTTTTTCTACTGGTAGCCACCAAAACTCAGTATGAAAAAAGAAAAATGTGGGAAAACCTCAGAATTTAGTGCTACTTGAAATACGGGTGTATTTTTAAGGCAGCTACATTTGGCTAGATTAATGTAACCAAAAAGGAGGGTAAATGAAAATATAGTTATTTTGTCAGCATTGTGACTGTCTGTTTTACCTTTCCACAAGCAATACCAGGTTCTAAAATGTTTTTGGCCTGAACACATAGGATTTCAAACGTACTTTTACTGCAGGTGGAATAAACAGACATAATGGCAGGTAAACAAAATTGCAAATGTGTCTGGGGGAAAGGTAGGGAGGATGCCCAATCTATACTCACACCTCTTTCAGCCCGGCTGCTCACAGCTCGGATGGCAGGACGGTGCTCTCTAGGTATAATGGAGATCTATAAATAGCTGCATCATTATATAACCCAGCAGCAGTCTCATTCCTTTGCTAAATATAGGCTGTGCAGCAAAGGACAGTCTGGTGATGTGTTGCTGCTGATAACGATTAATAGCATGACTCACACTGCCCAGCTAATAAAAATGAAATGTGTGCCTTGGAGGTACCGCACTGGATAGGGTATCTTTATAGGAGAAAAAAAAAAAACCCAAACACATTAGGTTTGGTTTTGTAACCAGTGGAGGAGAAACTGAAATCTAAGCGATTTCATAATGCAAAGCAATATTACATTATGTTTCTCTAGTCATAATAACTTCAAAGAAATGTGAAGCTGTCATTAATGAAATGTTTAATGTCTTGGGTTCTGTTCATAAAAAGTTGTTTATTGCCTTTGAGTAATTACAGCAAAGTCATTTGAGGGGGGTTTAATAATCTCACATTTCCTAGGTTCACCCGCTTGGCATGCATGGGATAGGAGTTCACAGGTGGGTCAGGTTCACCCAGGATACACTTGCAGAGCTCCCACTCTCAACCAGGGTTGCACGTGCAGAAGTGAGGGACAGTTTTCTGTAACATACAAATAAAGAGCTTTGAGATCAATGCAGCAAATTGCATCTAACACACACTTTGCCCTTCAAACTTTAATTATCATAAATAGTGAGGCATGTATACACTTGTTCAGTCATGCTGCCTGTGTGCTCCCTCACATCCAGCCCGTGCAATCAATATTGCCGTTTCACACACGAGGATTTTACATCCACCTTTTGTATTTCCAGTTAGGGTGCTGTCTCTGGTGAAGCCCCTGCTGATGTCTCCAGCTCATTACCTGGGGAGGGTGAATGTCTCACTCCAAGCTGTGAATTTAACTTTGATGGAAAGTGCTGCAGTGGAGTCCCCTCATAGCTCAGGACGTCAGTCTTTGCTCGGGAGTGAGAAACAGCCTTCTGCAGCGAAGTGCAGCATCATTTTGCACCACTGTCTCCACCAATTTATCCAGACTGTTTAGAAATAGTTTGGTTGTCTTCCAGGGGCCTCCTTGTGCAGTAAAGCAGCTCTCAACAGGAGTAAAGGTCCCAAATTGATGCAACATCTGTTACTAGAAAGAAATTACTTGGGGAATTGAAGTAAACCCCTCCACCCTTTGCATGAGCTAGGGACGCAGTGAGAGGAGCTCAGGTCTCCTGTTTCTGTGGGGCGGCTCCTGTTGCTGCAGTAAGGGCTGCCATGCTTCTCTCGGGCAGAATAATGAATTTCTGACCCAGAAATACACGCACCCAGACCCGATATTTGTTGCAAAATATTTCCGCCTGGAAAAATGGCTCTCCCTGAGATTTTCTACTCTCTGAAGCCCATCCATAGAGACTCCGCAAACTATGGCTCGTGGCAGCGGGTGCGTGTCCCACTGCGTGCAGGTGGGAGCAGCATCCCGAAGCCACCCTGCCCTCCTGCCCAGCACGGAGGTGGCTTGAGGGGGCCCCCCATTTGCCCTCCCCTTTTTTCCAGTATTTGGGACTGGAGAAGAAGTTCTGTCAGGGAAGACATCAGGTCTGGCTAAGGCACCGGTTCGGGATACCTCTGCACCCTGCCATGGACATACGTGCAGCCCAGAGCCTTCTCGGTGGCCTTGGGCAAGCGAGGCAGCGCTTGCTCACTGCTGAAACAGATGTTGCTGTTGCGGGAGGCTGAGGTTTTGTAGCTGAACTTGAGTCTTGAATTCCTTCTCTTGATATATTTTATCCACTGCTGCTTCAGACTCCAGCCCTATGGTTCAGCAGTAGAACGACCATTTCCTCACGGCACCGCATGGTATTTTGGTGGGGAAAACCTTATTAGGTTAGCAAGCACCAGAGGAGATGGAGTGTTGGGATTTTTTTTGCACAACTTCTCTGACTTTTCCCACTCTCTTGTTTCAAGCAGTTAGGTGTTCAGTTTGCACCTCCAGCAGCTACGGTGTCAGTAATTCCTAATTTAAACAATTTAGCTGAGTTTCCCACCAAAACAATATTTTTTCTTCTTTTCCCTCAGGGTGTAGAGCTCTGCCTCAGCTGCTTCTCTTTGACAGATTTATGGTAATAAAAAATAAAATAATAAAAAAAGAACCTTACTTTTGCTTTCAAACACAAATCTTTTATGACAGATTAGACATGGAGGGATAACCTACCTAGCCGGAGGAGTCAGGTCTTTATCTGCAGGAATGCACAGCAATATTCAGCAGAGATGTGCTACCAGCAGCTTGATCTTAAAATAACCTTAAAACCTTCAAAACCCGGGGAAATGCTAAAGAGATGCTCAAAGGAAATTCGCACAGAAGTGACAAGCCTTGTCCATCAGGAAGGTTTCTGCACCGAAAGCCTCACCTCCGCTACGCAGCCCTTGCCATCCCCACCACTTCCAAGCGCCGATGCTCAGCTGAGCCTGTGCAACACAGTACCAGCAGCCAGCCCACGGCTGCTCCATGCCCCGCGAGAAATCTCAAGTCACCACAATACAACCCTTGAGGGGCTTCCAAGCCCAAGAACTATCACGAAACCAAAAGCTACTGTGTGGTGAGGAAGAGTCAGACCCAAAGAGGAAAGCTACCGCTCTGATGAGAAGTCAGGTACGTAAAGATTTGCAGTGTTCTTAGGTATTTCTATCAGGCTTGAATAGGGCTGAAGAGGTGCTAACCCTGATGGACATTCAGGCAGAAGATGGCTTCCCACCGACCCTGGTGTAAGTATTGATCTGTAAGGCATTTTTAGAGCAAACGTAAAACGTATGGACACTTTGGGGTTTATGGTAAAGTACAGCGGTGTACTGCTGCTTGCATTTAAAGTAGGAGGAGGCAAAGGAGCACATTTTAGATACTCTGTTGGATCATGAACTTTCCAGGGAAAGCCAGACTGCTTCTTCAGGAGAGTGCAGATCCCACGGGAAGCCTCTGGAACAGGCATTCCCCAACGCACCGGGCACATCAAACCCCACGCAGCAAGGAAATCCAGAGTAATTAGGTCTGAAGGCACGCGCAAAAGGTAGCCAGACGGCAACACAGTAATTAAGTCACCGTGCAAGCGCCAGGGGAGCAGGGATGCTATTCTCTGCTCTGCTCTTGACCAGAAAGCGCTTGCAGGGTCTCCGTCACTGGATGTGTGGTACGGCCCTGTGCAGGCTGCCTCGCGGGCAGGATTTAAAACTCACCCGGCTCCGGCATTTCCCCAGCGGCTGGCTCCCGGCAGCTGGGCACCGAGCCTGCTGCGGCTGCAGGCAGCACCCTGCCAAGGCTGTTCACTTGATCCTCCCGAAGGCTCTCGGACTCCCCTCGCCCTGCCCGTAAAAATCCCAGCCATCTGCATCCACGTCTTCGCGGTGAAGCCGCTGTCACTAATTTACAGTCTCTTCCTCGATGAATTATTTTGGAATGAGTAACAAATCATTAAAACCCAGGCCTTTTATTGATAATTTGCAAACAGGAGCAATAGTTCAATTCTTGGAACTGATCATTCGTCACAGCCACTTCCCCACGACTATGCAAAACATGGCATTTGTTGCTTAGATCATGTAGGTCAAAACTGCATCTAGGAAGAAAATATGCCTCCCTGTGGCATGCTGCAAAGGCATCTTGTCTTTTACAAAACAGCTGCAGGAGGAAAGGAAAAGAAGCAATATGCTGCCTAAAAATAATATGCTCCTGCTCCTGTGGAGAACAGAAAGGTCCTCCTTCATTAGCTGCAAGAAAAAAGGTTAAAGTGCAGGACGACATGGTGATTCAAAGCTTACAAGCATGGGTTGGAATTTGTTGAATCTTCCAAGCTAATGCACAAACAGCCAGGCCCAAGTAAAAAAGCTAAAAAACATTTCTGGCTTAATAAAAGCTAATTTACTAAAGCTGGGAATATCCATCCTGCCCATCCCTCCGGCCTGCTGAAAGAACCCCAGCGGCCCTGCCTGAGTCCACATCTGTCTCCAGGACCCCTGCAGGTGTGAAAGCCTCTCCCATCCCCTCCACCGCTTTTGGCAAGGTGCGCCATGAGCCTGCCTGCCCCAGAGAAGCTCAGACCATGGAGGGGTTTAATATGACAATACAATCAGGCTACCCTTTCCTGTGGCACAGATCCCTCGCAGAGTATCTGATTGAGCAATGGAATAGGAAAGTGCGGAAGAAAAGCGGTCAAGGGGGGAAACAAACAACGGAGCTGGTTGTGAAGACGTCCGAAAGGCTCTGGAAGATGGCAGGCGATATGACGCTTCAAAAAACACGCTACCTGTGTAATGTAAGCGGGTCAAAGTGTTTTCATAAGCTCTCTGTCCTGCACCGTCCCTCATGCTGCGGGGATGGCAGCATCCTGCTCGGGGCCACTGCACCTCCCCGCTGCTGCCTCTCACCACTTACTGTCCCTGCAGTGGGACAGGCTGCACTGCTGCTCGCGCTTCATTCCCCTCAATTATTTACTCTTTTATGCATTTCTCTTTTCTGCCTTACTTCTCTGCATGTTTTCACGCTGCAAACCAGCTGCCCTTCACCCAGCATGTCCCCTGTAACCCACTAGTGGAGGAAAATCTCCACCACAATCCCAGTTCCAGCGGGGTGGCAAATGGTGCTCAACGTGGGGGAGACGAAGTGATGCTGTGCAATTCAAAGCAATAGCTTTGAACATTACATTTTCTTTCTGTGCTTAGAAATGGAACTTCTATTTTTTTGGCAATGAAAACCAGCCTCCATGCTTTGCATAGCCAAAAGTGTTGCAGCAGAGACCATGTGCCAAAGCACTTTCACCAGGCAAGCAACCTTAGAAAAGTAAGACTTGAACATTTTACCCTTCATGAGCAAAATGCCATCACAGTTCATTCAAATGTTGGAATTACTTAAAAACTGACGTACATTAATCCACAAGTAACTCTAAATGGATGGCTCACTTAGCAGCTATATTCTGTGTTGAAGCCCCTGCTAAATCTAAAATAGGGTTTATTTTATTATAGTAATAACAACAGAATGAGACCCTTTAGCTTACATTTGGTGTTTGAATGTACTAATGCTATAAAAATAATACACTGTAAGATGGTCCTACACTGTGCAGACTATGCCTTGAAGAGACAAGAAAAAAGAAATGGTTAGGCAAAGAATTATCACCTTTATTACATAGCTGAGGAACAGAGGCACCGAGTGATTAGCTGTCTTGCTCATAACACCATAGGAAGGCTACAGCTGAGCCTAACCAGACCTAATAGGGTCTGGTTGTCCCAGGCAATATGTTCTTACTACAGTGCCATCTTTCTTCACTGATGTAAATGGCTTATTTTAAAAGTAGATTTTCATTGGCATCAACTTGGTTAACAGACACCCAAGTTCTCATGGCTGAATCATACATTAAATCTGAATAACCCCTCTTCTGCCACAGATGACTATTATGGACAGCTGTAGTTATAGGCACTCTAGCACTACAGTTAAGAAAGACATTAAATTTAGTAAAAAAAAAAAAAAAAAATATCACTAAGGCTTCAGGACCTGAAGAGAACATTAAGAAAAGATCTTATCATCATTAACTCTATGTGTTCTTATACCGTCAGGTGACAGGTATGAAATTCTGTAAAATACTGCTGTAAAAAGCACAAGATTAAAAGCATCACCAATCTTTGTAACATACAGCAGAAACATAATAACCCGGGGCACACTGTTCAGAATCCATCGGAGCCCAGGTGACTGCAGTCAGAAGTGCACACTGTGTAAAGAGGTTGTTGTATGTTACGTTTGTTCCTCGGTGTTTTCCCTTTCCTGAGGAATTTTCTTTCATTGATGTGGACAGAGCTCTCACTGCATGCTCAATTTACTCGAGCAAAATCCCTGTGATAACAGACTGTAGCAGGATAAATCTTCCTTTATGCCAGCTGCTTTGTTTACATAGCCTTGTGCTAATATTTCTAGCACTTATATATTTTATTGGAATATTTAATTGGAAATGTGACATTGGGTGCAGAGGTTACACATAAAGTGATGTTACATTAATTATAATTTTTTTGCCTAGGTTGCATCCTGGCTTCTAAATGATAATCTAACCAAATTGAGAGGGAGGCAAGAAAATGTGAATCACTGGAGTCTTGTGAGCAGCTGTTAAGGAAAGGAGTGATGGCTGCGCACTAGGAACAAAGCAGCGGAAGAGCAGACCTGATGCTCCAGGTGGGCCGTGTTCCTATGAACCACCACAAAGGGGAAAGCAACCACATCTCTGCAGCTGCCCTGGAACCGACCCAGAAATACACACTTTTTTGTTGCAAAATATTTCTGCCTGGAAAATGGCGCTCTCTGAGATTTCCTACTCTCTGAAGCCCATCCATAGAGACTCCACAAACCATGGCTGACACCAAAGTTAACGTCAAGACTCTGTTGCTTTTCCTTGGTGCCAGATTTTCCTCCTGTGCTTCTGCTTTTGCCCTCAACGTGCTCATAAGCTGCAGGAGCTGTATCTAGTGTTGACGCCTCACAGTTGATTGACAGCAGGTGGGCACAGTAATGGTCTGGTCTCTTCCCATTTTCGCCCAACATTTACTTTCTCACATTGGCTAGCTACTTTATTTGTGAAATAAAATTAATGGCCCAGGTGCAATCTATTGCAAGTCTTACCCAGGCAGCTGGTTTTGGCAGCACTTAATCCGAGCGTCAGGGGCCCTGCTAACCAGTTTTCAGGTTCTAGTCCTCACCAGGAGGAGCTGAGCCACTGTTGTCTTGTTATACCTAGATGTTGCTTCCATCTTCATTGGCAGCTAGAGACCCCAGTCAGGCAAAAAGGCAGTTCTTCATCTCAGAGAGAATACAGCTATGGATTCAGTAAGAAGGCACATGTGACAGATGAAACAAATGCGGAGGACAAAGGCAAGACAAAGTGACAGCAGAACTCATCATTTCTTCCATTTTCCAAGCAGCTCCGAGAGCCGGCTGTGACTTCTTTGCAGCACTCATCGCACTGCAAGCAGTGACTTCACTTCTGTTTAAAATATTATTCAGATGAGAAAGGGTGTCATTCTTGTCCTAACTTTCCCAGCCAATCTACCTTTTGTAGCAAACATCTATGCTTTCATGAAATTGCTTTTCTTTTTCCTCTCTTGCTAGTCATAATTATAGATAAATCTTTATCACAGAAGTTTGCGACTCTAGTAAGACCACTTTCTGCAATTTAAAGAGCTGAGAAGCATGTTACATTGTTAATCAAAAGGGCAGGAGAAAGGTTTTAGATTTCTAACTTAATTTGAGCTATTCTGTGCTTGTGTTGTGCAATAATGTTAAAAGTGTGGGCGGACACTGGTTTTATAGTGCATGAACCTCTTCAGGCCCTCTTCCCAACAACGCTGCAATAATTCACTTACTGTACGAGCTACCATGCAGAGCATGACGTTATGTTCCAAAGCTGTGGAAGAAAACCTAAGCATAGTTAATAAGGAAATATGTTTTCTTCTGCGTGTGTCAAGGCTTGAAGGACAATTGATTTTTCAGAGAAGTCAAAAGTAATATATATCTCTTCAGCATTTTGAAATCCAGGTCCACTGATACTTTTTCTTTGTAACTGTGGCAAAAAGGCTGCTTTCAGGGTTTCCAGGACATTTTTCTCCTAGCGCAAGTCAGGTTGCTTCATTATTTCTAATGGGGAAAAATGATTTCTGGGGGAGTTGGGCAACTGGAGAAGGGTCAGATGGCAGCATTTCTCTAAGTACAACAGAAGAAACAATCTAAGCGTTCACATTTACAGAAGGCTGGATTTTTAGATTAACGTGCACATTTGGAGAGGAACACAGTGATCTTGTAGTAGGAGGGTAGTGCAGCTCCTTACAAGGTAAGGCAGATGAAGTAGAGACAAAAACTTCATACCCAAGCTTCTTCTCTTCAGATCTAATTTGGATTCCCCATGGTACCCAAGTCTTTCCTTTTTGTAATACACTCTAATGCTTGGGCCAAAGCCATGGTGTCTGGGTCTCTGCTAGGATAAAGCTAATGCAGATTTTCAGGCTAGAATTCCCTGCACGGGCAGTTTGCTGTCTGCCTTTGCAGACTGCTGCCACTTTAGATCAGACTGTCAGAAGGGAGCGTGTGTGAATTTTAGTTGTAGCTAAACCAGACAAATCACCTACTTGCTCTTTCAGGCGTCACGTGCATTGGACGACTGCACTCTGGATTTCAGTGCCTTCTGAAAGGGTGCGAATTCAGGGTGATGCTCTGGATTATCGATTTTGCTCTTTAAATCTTTTCCTCTTTTCTAGCTATGTGGCATGCCAGGGCCCATAAACCTCTTAATATTCTAGCTTTACCACACAGCTTGTATAAACAAGGTCATACAGAATAGAGGAAAAACATATAATTAATAATTATCAAGACCTACTGCTGTGTGGGCTGCAAGTCCCCGCTCAGAAATTAGAACCAAATTATTTCAGACTTTAATAAAGGTAGTTAAAATATCCAGCACGTTTAAATGAACCCCTCCGAGAGAGTACACCAGCTCCATTAGCTCCCTGCATGTAGTTTACTCCATGCTAACACATACCACACCTTCAAATCACAGCAGCCGGATTCCTTCCCATTGCGCTTGCCTCACTCCCTACGCTCCCTGAAACATCGTTCCAGTTCCCTGCGCCTTGTCTCCTTCACTGCCCCTGCGTTAATGTCAGCTGATCTGGAACAAACGCATAGATTTTTAGGCAAAGCAAGTCAAAAAAGGGAAAATGTTTCAGGTGACTAACTGCAAAAATAAGTAGCGCAATCCTAGCCCCTTTAGGAGTCCTCCAGGTTTGTTTCAGTCACTGGTAGAATGAGAGGGGACTACCAAGCAATGCAAAACCTGACCTAGGGTATTTCTGAACAACTTGATTTAAACAGTATATGGGGGCATTCATTGCCAAAGCCTGAAAGTTAGCCAATGAATTGTTATGGATGTATAGATTATAAGACTAGGAGGCACCAGTAGGTTAACTAATCTGACCTTGCGCATAATCCTGGATGTTGAATTTATCCCCCGTTCCTCTGGGAAATCCAGTAATTTATTATTCTGTAAGGAATTATTTTCTGGGCAGAAGTGTTTATATAACAATTTAAGACTCGTTAATTTACCAGTGATTTCCAGAGAGAAATTTACTTTGGGTTTGGAAACTTGAAAAGTTGAGTATACATCCCCATAAGGGGCATTTGGAAGGGGCGAACCAACACCCTCCTGGAGAAGCACTCCCTGAGAAGGTCTGTCCTCTTCATGGGAAGGAGCCGCCATGTCTCAGATGTTGTATATTCCCTCATCAAACATCGTGCTTGTCCTTTGCCCTCAGACAAGGTCTGTGGTTAGTCAAATAGTATTCAAAGGCATCTACTTCCTCCTAGTAAAACAATAAATTAGTGACTCTTAAATTCTGATATAAACACTTTCACCCAGAAAATAGTCACTTATGTTCTTCTGACAAATAATAAAAGGGACTCAGGTTAAGAGCATTTATTCCATAAATAAAAAGTAAGATTGTATCCAAACATCTGTCACCAAACAAAATGTTTCTGCAGCCCAAATCCATTTGTTAATTGTCTCCTCTCTGCCTAGAATGCAGCTGTTTACGTAATTTCTGAAGCAGCATCTCTGTCATTGACAGACATCTGTGCAGGATCAGTGATGTGCAGAAAATATTCTATTTATAGAGAGGCAATCATCTCTTTCTCTTCTTCCCTCCTCCCAGCCACAGCTCTCTGCAGTGATATCAAGGGAGTCCCAATCATGGTATTAATTTCTTTTTAGCTGAAATGCACCCATAAACTTTAGTCAAGAACAAGTAAAATCATTTTTTTCTGCTGAGAAATATTTTTAGATGCCAGCCATGGAGATTTCATAATGTTAGAAAAGGGCAGGATTTGCTGAAATAGAAAGAACAGAAAAATAGCATTTAAAAAATAGTATAGTATCTATTATTTGCCATAGCAATCTGTGGGTAAAGACCCAAAGTAAAATACGTGACTTTGAAAATGAAAAAAAAAGAGGTGGCAATTACTACAAAAACTTTTTGTGTTTTCTTTGTGAAAATATTTTATTGAAATATAGCCTTTACCTAAAACAATCTTGCTGAAAAAAAATGCTTTAGTTCTTTCCAAATGCCAAGGCCTTTAAAAGGAAAAAAATCTGTATAAATCTCAGAGATGAAAAGCATTTTGTGAAGAGTCCAGTTCTACTTACCTACCTGTGGCTTTCTACAGAGCTAGGATGCTCCCGTTCCACCACAAGCACACTGCATCAGAATTTTATCACACAGCAGTTCTCATGTTCTAGCCCCAGAATAGCTGGATTTGATTAAGTACTCCTTAGGAAACGGAATAGGAAAGCTCTTGAGAAACTTTGTAATGAAACAAATGCTAATAATAGTTTTATTTAAAAGTAAAACATTTCAAAGTATAGTTTATTTTACAGTTTGAGGGAGTATTCAAATATTAAAGATCATATATTCACTTTTGAAGAAGATGAGTTATTACTCTAAAATGGAACATACACAGCAGGGCACACAACTCGGTCATGACATACCTCTTTATCACCTGCTCTCACCCCCAGAAGAATGAGTTGTAAATTTGGAGGCATTCTAGCTAGCAATTCTTCCGTTTCCAAGAAACCTGTGCTCACCAACAGGTTTTACATAGGGAACGATTAACTAAAAAAACCTCCTATGAGATATTTTTAATACCAAACAAATAACTGCACAGGTCCAATGTGAAGGGAAGTTACTTGGGTTTCTCCTTACCATTGTCTTCAGAATAGTATTTTTGCTCAACTTTCTGCATTGCCTGAAATAAGAAAATCGCATACTCTGGCTTTCACCTCTCTGGTCAGAAGAGCAAAGGATCTTAGGATGACTTTGTGGAAATCAGGGTAACTCGGTATAGCACACGGGTTCTCCTGGCTTTCCTGGGCCTCAGCAAAGGACATTGCACAAAATTAACCAATCGTTCCATGATTCAACAATTTAATTTATATCTGTGCTGTTATGTGCAAATTTTTCATATGCACAGTCTATGTTAACAGCCACAACTTCCTTTAGAAATATTTCTATATATATTATAGAAAAATCTATTATATCTCTCTATTATATATTAGAAATAATATGAGAAATTTACAATGATCAAGAGCTATAACTGCTATTTGTAAACACCTATTCTACAAAATATCGTAGTTCGGTTCATATCAAGGTTAACATTAACAGTATGCGTAATATAGCCTGCTAATTGAACTGAGTATCCTCTACAACTAGCTGAAGACCTTTCTGCCGCATGGGTGGGGTGAACTGTTGGGTTTTCCTTGCCTAAGAATGATATCACAACGTTTAAAAAATACTCTCCATGGAACCAGCTTGCCATTCAAGCTACACTAAAAGACGGTACCGCAACCAACTATTCTGTTGACTCCCTTCTTGTTATTCACGTCAAATGTTTTCGCGTCTCATGCGAATAGTCAGGCTTGGTTCTACTACTGCCTCTGATCAACAAAACATCTGAACTAGCCTTGCATTGCTAATTCCACCAAGACCCTACATAAACCCACAAAAGGGAGTGATTCATTTTTGCAGCCCTGATAAGCCATCGGGGCAGATGGATCTGTTTTCCCCCAAGCTAAAATGCACAAGAGCTCAACGTGACTTCTGGGACGTAATATAGGCTAAGTTTAGGTGCAGCTTTGCAAAGTCTGAAGCGAAACCCTGACAAGTGCACTGTTCACAAGGACTAGTGCTCATGGGAGAGACAAACGGAGAGTCTGACGAGACACCTACTAATTTAAAAGCCCACATGGTAGAGCACATCACAGACAGTCCTGAGTCCCAAAGCAGCGCTGCCCCAGCAGAAAGAATGCCAGGAAAACACCTAGCAGAGAACAGCTTGAGGCTAACCCTTTGTTAATTTGCTTCCCTACCTCAATCTTTTCCTTCTACTGAAGGCTTTTACAACCACTGTGTTTGTCAATGCCAGACAGATAAACTGCAAGGCAGCCAGGATGGAGATAGTGGAAAACCAGCCATGGGTTGCTCCCTAGATTCAGTCAAGTCTTGCACTTTGGAGCACGTCAGCTTAAGTTTTTAAAAGCAGCTATGTAAAACTGAGATTGCATCCGTGTCCCCTGCAGCAGCGGGTCGCTCTGCCCTCCGCCCTGGCCAGGAAGGCTCACCTTTCTGGCAGGGTGCAGAGAGAACATCATTTAAACGATACTCCTTGGCTGCCCGTGAAGATCTGCTCCACAGCAGGCTGGGAAAGTGCCACACCACTTCGGAAGGCAACCCCGCCTGCTCATGACGAAGGACAAAGAGTCCAGTTTAACGCATTGTCCATGTGTGTGGCTCTCTCTGGGCTTTGTGTCTTTCATCCTAAATGATGGGACCACAGGTGTATTTGAAAGCCGGGGGGTAGATAAATGAATTTGCTGTCTCCCTTTTTTTAAGTTCGTGTCAAATTTTACTTTATTTTGCCAACAATCCCAAGAAGGAGTTTACTAGCTGACCTTTCTTAGATGTGTTGTTACATGTCTGGAAATAAATTACTAGAGTGATCTGTCGCCTTCTTTTTTTTGTTGCTGTAGCACTTTGAAATGTGGGGGCTGGAAAGAGATAAGTGATACAGGTTTGCTGGACTGGCACAAACGTAACAGGGTCACAATTTATGACTCAGCTCATTCATGGTAAATTGTATGCTCTTGAGATGCTCGGTGATTTATAGCTGATGTAAACTGTGATACTTACTGTGCCATTAGCAAAGCCATTATCTCTGTCGTGAGAACTTAAGATCAATATATGTCAGCAGAGACAGAAACAGTATTGTGAGCTTGCCAATACAAATGGGTTTGTGGAGAAACATTCTAGGATGCCATTTGACACAGCCCTTTCAGAATTTTAAGAAGAGCAATTTTATTAACAAAAATCCTGAAGTCAGGTAGCTATGTCCTTTCCAATTATTAGGTGTGTAATAATGGCCAGAGTGCATTAGCACCCTCCCTCAAAAAAGAATTTAGCAAGTTGCATCAAATCCATTTACTAGCCTGTACCATGATGCTGGCAGCCATTTTCTAGATAATAACTAAGAATATGTTGAGATATTGTCCGTGATCATGAATATTAGTTCCCAGAATGAATTAATTGTATTCTGCAAGTAAAGAAAATGCAGTTTGTGGAGAAATGTAGTAGTAATTAGAGCCTCTGACTGAAGAAGAGGATCAGCACCATACATTCAGGTCACTGAGCACAGACTGGGTGTCATACTGGATAGCCAAACGTCTGAGCTAAAGCTATGGTAAGCAAGCCACTGACTACAGTCAGCCCACAATAAATAGCCATACAAACTATTTATTCAGAGTCAGTTTAAAAATCATTATACTTCAACTGACAACTCTAAAGATTCACTTCACTAAATAAACCATCTTTTAAGGTTGTTCACCTTGCTGTTTTTTCAGGAAGGACTATTCGTACAAGAGCACAGCTGAAAGCACCACCCGCCCTTTCTCAAAGGTGTTGGTTAGGTCTAGAGTTGAACTTCTTTCAAAGCTCTGGAGCATTTGATATGGCATGGTGGTCCAGCTCACTCTGAAAACAGTTATTGACCATGAAATGCTGATCTCTCTAACAAAGGGTGCTCAGATTGGTCATTCGTAATTTTATGTGCACAACATTCACAAGCATGCAACTGTTCAGGATTCTCCATGAGGCTCTTAATAGCATCACAGTCACTGTGTTTGGCCCCTGCATCAGTTCCTTCCCCTACCTCTGGCAAGACTGCCTTGCCTCATCAAACAAATCCCGAAGTGCTCTTGCATCTACCCTTGCAACTAAAAAGTTGTCAGCATGCCCATACCTGAACTGACTAACCAAACCAGTTGGTCTGATGGTGGTCTCTAACCCACCATCTTCTAGTTTCACGCAGTGTTCCTGTTATAGGACTAACACTGTCAGAGAATCACAGAGTCATTCAGGTTGGAAGAGGCCTCTGGCAGTCTCCAGTCCACTTCTTACACGAAGCAGGACCAGCTAGAGCAGGTCGCCTAAGTTTCCTCCAGTTGAGATTTGAGTATTTCCTAGGATGGAGACTCCACAACCTCCCTGGGCGTTTGTGCCAATGTTTTACCTCCCTCACAGTGAAGACTTTTTTTCCTGCCATTTTTTTACAATTTTCCCTATAGCTATTTCTGTCTGTTGCCTCTTATCACCCTCTGAGCAGAGTTTGGCTGTCTTCTCTACACTCTCCCATTAGACAGCCGTGGACAGCAATAAGATCTCCCCTTTACCTCCAAGCTGAAAAAACCCAGTTCCCACAGTCTTTCCTTTATGTCATGTGCTCCAGCCCCATGACCATCATGGTGTTTGGAGTTGGCCTTGCTCCAGAAAGCCCGTATCTTTCTTGTAGTGGGGAGCCCAAAACTGGACGCAGAACTTTCATTGCAGCCTCACGAGTGCCTAACAGAGGGGAATAGTCACTGGCTGGCTGTGTTTTTGTTAAAACAGTGCAGGATGTGATTGGCCTTCTTTGTCACAAGGACACACTGCTCACCGATATTCAACTCACATCACCAAGATCCCTAGCTCCTTTTCTGCAAGGTCGCCTGCTAACCACTCAGTCCCTGGCCAACATCCCTGCAGGGGATACCTGTCATATATCCGTCATACCAGTCTTTCTGGGCAGGAAGGGGTGGTGCAGAGTCCTCCCAGTCAGCAGAGCAGGATCGGCCTTCAGTGCAGTGTGGCGAGCGGGTAACATTGGACACAGCAGGAGGATGGTGTGCTTAATAGAGCAGAAAGGAAGAAAATAATAATGATAGTAATAACAACAATAAAATGACAATAAAAATAATAAAAGGATTGGACTATACAAGTGATGCACAATGCAATTGCTCACCACCTGCCAACCAATGCCCAGTTAGGTCCCGAGCAGTGATCCCCCCCAGGCCAACTCCCCCCAGTTTATATACTGGGCATGACGTCACATGGTCTGGAATACCCCGTTGGCCAGTTGGGGTCAGCTGTCCTGGCTGTGTCCCCTCCCAACTCCTTGTGCCCCTCCAGCCTTCTTTCTGCCTGGGCATGAGAAGCTGGAAAATCCTTGACTTAGCATAAGCATTACTTAGCAACACCTGAAAACATCAGTGTGTTATCAACATTCTTCTCATACTGAACCCAAAACATAGCACCCCTGCAGGGATTATCCTTTCCCAGGTGCAGAAACAAAGTTCCCTTTGTTGAACTTCATGAGGGTCCTACCAATGCATTGTTCCAGTCTAGCAAGATCTCCCTCAACCCAACTTGGTATCAACTGTGAATTTTCTGAGTGGACACTGTCCCATCATCCAGGTAATTAAAAAAGTCATTAAACAATCCTGTCCCAAATATCAGTCCCTGAAGACCATCACTAGTGACCACCAACTAGACACACATTGTGCCATCGGTTAGTCCTTTAAGACCAGTGGTCCAGGCAATTTTCCATTCACCTTATTGCTTATTGTCCACCTAGCCAAACCATATCTCACTAATTTCGCTATCAGGGTACTATGGGAAACCACACCAAAAGCCTCGCTAAAGTCAAAATATACAATATCCACCACTCTCCCCTCATTGAGAGTCATCTATCTCATCACAGAAGGCAATCAGTTTCCTCAGGGGCAATATACCATTGGTAACTCCATGCTGGCTGTTTCCAACCACCTTTTCAACATTCAAGCACCTGGACAGGACCTCCAAGAGGACTTGCTCCATAAACTTTGTCATGCCCTTCCAAAGCTGCTATAGAGCAGCCACACAGTGATGGTGGCCCGTTCCCCTGGTGCTCCTAGAGACATCCCATCTGGTCCAGCTGGCTCATATATGTCCAACCTGCTTGAGTGCTCCCTTACTCTGTGTTCCCCTCATCTAGGTATTGCTGCACTCCCCCAGACTCTGTAACCAGGTTCAATGGTGTGAGAGGTCTGAAGGCAGTCTTCAGTAGCAAAAAAGGCAAAAAGACACGAACTACCTTGGCCTTTTCCATGTCCATGTCCTTTGTCCCTCAATCTCTAGCTGTACTCTACTAGCAGGTTCACAGTTTCTTTAGTTTTCCTTTTGCAATTCTGTTATAAAAGACCTTCTTGTTGTCCTTCACATCCCTTGTTAATTTAAACTCCAGCTGCACTTCTGGTATCTCTATGTTTTCTTATATTACAGTAAATTAGTTGAATTCATCCCATTGGTAGGAAGAAAAACTCTAAGGAAGAACTCACTGGAGCCATTTACACAAGGGAACTAGCCAAATGTTCTAAAGCTTTCAAGACTTGGAAGCAGCACCCAGATGGAAATGGATAATTTCCAGATGTCAACCCTCCATGGAAGATTCCAAGTCCTCAAAGAAAACAGCTTATAGAAAATTTATCTTATAAGAGACATCAGAGAGAGAGAGAGAGAGAAAATTCATTGTTCTGTTTTGCTACTGTGCATCTTAAATCCTTTCCCAAACTCTGACTCTTCCTCTATATTTTTTATCTCACAATGCACATTAATTAGCAATTGTATTTTAACATTCTGCCAGCACATTATGTCTATTTTCACTTGGAAAACTTGTTTTTTTCCCCATGGGGCATTAAGATAAGCACTTTATTAATTAAGCTGCCCAGAATTGTATTCAGATGATTGGGAGTGCTACCACTTCCATCAAGTGTGAAACATCCTCGATAGGAAAGATGAAAGACAGCTCTGGGGGAAAAAAAAATTAAAAATCCATAGTTGAGAGCACACTCAGGGGACAAAGCACTGTGTCTTTCAAATCCATATTCCCTAAGGCCTTCCTAGGAGAATCTTGGTGCAAACAAAATTTTGGAAAACAATAAGGGTTATATTCCCATTCTTCTTCACAATGAAGATTCTAGTTTGCTGCTAGGCGTTAATCTTCGTATTTTGTGTGAACTACACTGTAGCTCATAGAGGGTTCAACACGTTCACTGTCTTCACTACTGGAAATCTGTGACATTTTCTCACAAAATACATCAGGTGTGAAAATGGCAGGAAGAGAAAACAGTGACTATCAAAGGAGGTGCTGCCTGGACTCCTGTCTTTTTTTCAAGTAGCTTTCCAGCCTGAGGTTGTCACTGTAAAGCTAGGAGAAGAATTGATACCAGCTCTCTTGCCAAAATTATCTCCTCTTGCATTTGATGGCAACTGTTTTATCTCTTTTTAACTTTTTTGCAGTGATGCGTAAAGGAAGAGTTCCAGTTTCACTTCGTTTTCCACTAAAACAAAGCACACACCTAGTCACACATTTACGCCTGCTGCTGGCTGTATTAACACCCAGAGCCAGCCTGGCTCCTCCTTCAGGCACACGGCTCTTTCCATGGTCGGGACCTGAGGCAGCAGGTCTCCAGCTGTATTCCAACTGAAAATGGCAAAACAGTACATTGCTTTGAAGTTGTGTATTTATACATCATCTCTTGCACTGTGGTCCATTGCCCCTGTGAAATACTCTGCTGGGACGTTATGACTGTTATCACCTTGGTTTCCTACACTGTGTGTTCTTGCAGCCTCTTCCCACATCAGCTTGAGAGTCTCCTTTCTGTTTCTCATTTCAGGTGGTATTTTGGCTGATGCCCTCCTGGTTAATGACTCTCTAACCACTTCAGTCAAGGCCTGGGAGCTTTCCCTGGCAAATGAAAAGGCTTTCATCAGGGGTTCATTTCAGATCTTCCTGTATCCTTACTGCATATTTTGACCCAAATCCCACCCAGAATCTGCTTTCTTAACCCTCTCTCCTTTTGTCCAGCTTGCGAGAGCAGCTTTTGAGTGGTTGCTTTTAACCATTCATGAGCTCTGTCATAGATTCACATCTCTGTTGTACCACACTAAAATTGTACCGCTTGTGTGTCATCTTGACATGGAGAACAGGGCTCTTCCAGTTCCTGTACTACATAATCATAGTTAGTTAATTCCTGCCAGAATTATCTGAAAATTATTTTTTAAATCGCATATATCAAAACCCAACTATTTTCAGGACACGTGCCTTCTGAATAGCTATGTTAGCCGGTGATATTCATCCTCTGCACAAGCAGAACCAAGCAAGTCTTGGGCACTCTTCAGGTGCCCTCTGAACCCCTGGGAAATTTTTGTTGAGGAGACATTCAGTGTTTCTGTTCCTTCATTGGGGGCCTCTCCCACTGTACTCTTGACACCAAGGATAATTCACTCAATCACCCTGAGAGAAGGACCTGGACAGAGATCTGTCACCTTCAATTCCACCTGATCTGTCTTTATATCCTGAGCGGTTGCCTGATATAACACCGGTCCCACAAACTGGTCTGGAAATGCCTTAAAATGAAAGTTTCCCCCAGCAGGCATCACAGCCAGATCAGCCACTTCATAAGCCCATGTCCACATGTGTGAAGTCGTTTCTGTTCAGCTAAAACATCCCTCACGCGCTCTCCCTGTCCTGCCAGCTGGTTAGCAGGCAGATGCTTTGGTGCTCCTCTACCTGCTGCCGGTGACCCGGCTGTGGTACGGGGCTTGGCAGAGGATGAACAGTATGTCTGTGGTCCCCATGCTGGTGTAGGTCTGCCCCTAGCCAAGTTAAATGGTCCTCTTTTGGGGGATTCCCTGTGCTTTTGGCAGTGTAGACACTTCAGTGACATTGCAAACACCAGTCCTCTGAAAGTGGGGCTCTCAAAAGTTTTGACTCTGGGGGAGGGCTAAAAAAAAAAGCACCGATTTTTCTAAAAATTCCTGGCTCCAAGTCGTTTTGGTGGAAATGTTATTCTCGTAGAAAAAAGAAAATCTGATTTTTCAGAGGCATAGAATTTCATAAACAAAATTATTCCCCAAAGGATAAGTGAAGGCACAACAGGAATTATTCCTTGGTTCATTGATTTTAAGGCCATAAGGGACCATTATGAATATCAAATCTGAGCATCTGAATAAGGCAGGCCACAGAATTTTCCACATTAATTCCTCCATTAAGGCCATACTTTGTAGTTGAACAAAGAACACTTTTTAGACTGGCATCCAATTAGATCCATTAGCAAATGCCACTTCTCTCTCCAATTCCCCCTAGTAATTTTTTTTTTCAATAGATACACTTAAAGTAATTTGAAATATTTTAAAATGAATGTTCAACTTCCCATCAGGGCTGGGTGATTTACACCTCCTGGAAGAGACCACTTGCCGTGAAGAGCAGAAGTGTCCAGACTTGGGAAGCAGGTAAGAGAGAGATAAGGCCTGCTGAGAAAAAAACCCCCTCACTTCCAGCTGAACACAGGGAAACCTAGGAGAGCAGAAAATAAATTAAGGAACCATTGTTAGTAGCAGAAAAGACAATGGTAGACTTCAAACTAGAGTTCTCCATCTAACACAGAGTGGAGCAAAAAATGGTATGGACAGGGATAGCTCTGGATCCAGACAGAAGGCACCAATTTCTCTGTGTTTATGGTCAATACTCCTACACCTATAAAGCAGGCAGAGAGCAAGACTGGACCTGGGTAGCACACGAAGTCCCACATAGCTCAAGGTTCCTGTGATCCTTTGCTGTCAGGAGTGTGCCCGAAGGCTGTTCACTCCTCTGGTGCACCACGGAGAGGTCACCCTGCGTTTGCACCGTGGTGAAAGCTCCCGCTTGCAGGTGGTCCGTGGGAGATGCTACGCGAGCCGGCAGTAATGCATGGTGCAGGGCTGGAGGATAGGAGAGGAGCCAAGCCTCAGACAGCCGAGGGGGGGGCGGGGGATATGCAGAAGGTGACTGCTGAGGCAGGGAAGATGCTGCTGGTGCTTTGCTTTTGGGCCACGATACGCACAGCAGCAGCGGGAGGGTGTAGGCAAGAGCAGGATGTTGGACGACTCCATCTAAAAGCCTCTAGGAGGGACAAGTGGCAAATTCCCACCTCACACACACTTTTTTTTTTTTTTTTAAGGAATGGTGTCGGGTCACCCCCGGGTTTAACCAGCCACCCGTTGCTCCCGATGACGCGGAGAAGTGGCCTTTGCACCCGCGTGGCTCCACGCTCCTTCCCTTTGCTGTGCCTGCATAGCCCAGCTCAAAAGATGGCACCGGAGAGTTGCTTTGCAGCAGTGACAGTAAGTACACCAGAGCAAGACAAGAACATCAGACCCTGAAATTTAGGGGAAGACTGAAGCAGAGCTGCTAATCCCACTTGAAAGGATGGGCTCATGTCCAATTACAGGGTTTTTCCAATCCACTGGGAAAGCCATTACACTGATGGCAATTGGATTGGTGCAGCCATGACAATCTTGAAAGCATTTAGGATAGCTTTGATTAAATGATATAGCGGGCAAAGACTGAAATTGCTTCTCTAGCAAAAACCCAGCATGGATAGTTTTTTAATTAAAATGAGCTAATATTTGTAAAATCGCATGAAAGGGAGAAAATAGAACTGAGGGATACGAGAGAGGGAAAACACCCCTTTGTTTTCTCTTCGGGCTGATTATCACCACACTGTTTTAAAAATCCCTTTGCTTCCCTGTGTAATCAGGTTGATTAAAATCCTCTAAAGAAATAAAACAGCTGTACAGACTTCCAAAATCACACTCTTCTCTTCTGTGTGTGCATTGTATTCTTTTCAACAGCTTTGTTTTCAAATTATTCTTTTCCCTTCATTGCCTCTGAAAGCCTATTACTGGATTTATTAAAACAAAGCCGAACAAGCATGCTGAATACAGACACAATGATTGCCTCAACACATGTTGTTCTTGCAAGGAGCACTGTGCTAGCAGGTCTGAACTGCTGGCTGTTGCTGAACTGACTGCAGAACAAAGGAAAGCCCAGCTGAAATAATGAAAGTGTTCACTAAAGGAAGGCTTCATATTTTGCCCTTCTATCATATGCTGAAGAGCTAAAATAATAATCATTAAGCTGGAGGCAGACCATGACATTTTACTTCAACCCAGGCTAGGAGGAGAAATGTTACCCTATTGTCTCTAAAATGACCTGACACCGTACCAATGTCCCAGGCTGGGACCAGGTAATGCTGCTACGTGCAAGCTGTGCCTTCCAGTGGATGTGCCCAGCTGGGGTGGTTTGGGAAGCGGCCACGCTGCTTCCTTCCCGCTCCTGCTTGTCCTTGTTTTGCCTAGCTGCAGGAGGGCGAGGGGACGAGGAGAAGCCGGCGGGCGGGCTGGAGGCAGAGCCCACGGCACACGCGCACCGCACGTGCCCACGCTGCACGTACGCACATTACGTATATGTGCACGTTGCGCATCCCCCCCTCCCCGTTGCCGCTGCTGCAGGTGAGCTGACGGTGACAACAGGCCAGCCAGGGGCCTGGCACCTGGCCTTGAAATGGCGGGGAGGGAGGAGAAATGCACGAAGCCTGGCTGCTGGTTCGGTGGCACGCCTGTGCTTGCACCACTCCTCGCACCGGCGCTTGTGGGAACCAAGCTGCTAAGACAGATCTCTCTGGGCTGAACCCCTTCCTCCTCCCCATTTCACTTGTTTTTTCATGAGCAGGCTTCCCTAAGGAGGCAGGAGGTTTAACTGAACGGGGTTAAACCTGACCCTGCGAGGAGGTGCGTTGCACCCGCTGCTGAAGCGGGAACTGGTGCTGGAGCCACTGGCGATGACTGTCCCGGTAGCACCAGGGTGCCCTGTTTCTTACCGAGCCTCCTTCTGCCCCGCTCGCCCGCTGGTGGGGGGTTTGTTCCTCGCTGTCGTGGTTTAACCCCAGCCAGCAACTGAGCACCAGGCGGCCGCTCACTCACTTCCCCCCAGCCAGTGGGATGGGGGAGAGAATTGGAAGGAAAAAGGTAAAACTCATGGGTTGAGATAAGAACAGCTTAATAGAACACAAAGGAAGAAACTAATAATGATAATAATAACAACAATAAAATGACAATACCAATAAAAGGATCAGAATATACAAAACAAGTGATGCACAATGCAATTGCTCCCCACCTGCCGACCAATGCCCAGTTAGGTCCCGAGCAGTGATCCCCCCCAGGCCAATTCCCCCCAGTTTATATACTGGGCATGATGTCACATGGTCTAGAATACCCCTTTGGCCAGTTGGGGTCAGCTGCCCTGGCTGTGTCCCCCCCCCCAACTCCTTGTGCCCCTCCAGCCTTCTCGCTGGCTGGGCAGGAGAAGCTGAACAATCCTTGACTTAGTCTGAACTCTACTCAGCAACAACTGAAACCATCAGTGTGTTCTCAACATTCTTCTCATACTGAACCCAAAACACAGCACTGGACCAGCTACTAGGAAGGAAATTAACTCTCTCCCAGCCAAAACCAGGACACTTACTCAGCCCATCCAGCTTTTTGCGTCATCTCAAAACGAAGGGAAAGCCACAAGTGCAGGCAGTGGCGGGTCTGCAGATGCCCACGGCTGTAGCACTGCTGCAGCATGCACAAGCAAGATGCCGGTGCTTTTATTACTGGCCTCAGTCAGCCCAATAGCTCAAGTTTTCCCACCCTTTTGATTTGCACAAGAAATTTACTTTAATTTCTTGGTCGGGACAATAGATGTCTTTGTTTTGCTAGGCGGTATCATTTAAATGGCTTGGATGTAGTGCAAGGCGCACAGGGCAAGCACTCCCTGCCTTCTTGCCGAGTAATTTTTCCTGCCGGCGACGGACCACCAACCTCCTCCCTGGCCACCCCGCACCCGGGCGGCACTGTCCCTGCCACGGGCACCGCCGGCTTTCCCCGTCACTCCAGTAACACAAAACTTTTCTGCCTCGTCATGGAGAAAAAACCGCCTCAGTGGCATAAGTAAGCCTTCATGTAGTTTGATAGGACATATTGTGTCTACTTTAATGGTTAACAGAGCCTCATCTGGGAAAGTCAAGTTGAAAAAAACTGCTTTGCGATTCTGAAACACTGATAAAGTAACATGTCCCCCAGATAGTTTTAAATCAGTACAGTCTATTTGTGGTTACCCAGATGGACTAAAATGCTGGCCCCACAGATGTTAATCACCCAATTAAGTCAGCGAAGTCAGAGTTTTATCCTGAGACTCTATTTTTCTTAAATAAGTCATATTTCTGACATTTTTATATACATTTACATAGCACAGACTTACAGACTTCCTGTGTTGTGCCCCATATATATATATGTATATTATCTTTTATAGCAGTACTTGTACTAATGCTTTTTAAAAATCTGTTAATGATTTACAACAGTAAAGAGTTTCTAATTTCTCTTTATCTTCATATTCAGAGGTCACTCCGTATGTTGCTCTCCTCTCTCCAGTGCAAATCGCTGAAGCCCTGTTCTAGCAGAATGATAGGAAAGCACATGCATTAAGTGTCTGATTAAGAGCAGGCCTATTCCACACATATGTGGGTGTTTCTAGGATGCAGTGACGCTGTATTGTTTTGCAGTATGGACCTATGAAGGCACCACTTTTTTCCTTTAAAAAGCCATGATATGAAGATTGGTTGATTCGTATGACTATTCTGTGTGCTTGGGGGAAAAGAACGAAAAAAGTGCATAAGACTAGAAGTCAGTGGCAGAATTGCAGGCACAGCTTTCCTGGGGGCTCTGGACACTTAGAAAAGGCAATAACCCCTCCAGCCCCGATGGGGTGAGCTCTGATCAGGCACAGTGCTGGGACCCCCCCAAAGGACTGAGCTGTAACACCCACACGTTCCCCAGTGAGGTGCAAAGGCAGACGGGTCTCCTGAGCTCAGGTTTTCCCATCAGAAATGGTCTGGCAAGTTGTGAACTATTCCCCTGGCCCAGTCCGGCAACCGCATCTTCTACAAGAGCATTTTTTTTAATTGCGTATCACGACATATATTCATATATTCATGTTTCCCTAATTGCTGTATTTGAGAAGATAATTATTCTTTTTCCTGGTTTTACCCAAATACTTTCCTGGTGTTGAAGTAAGAGGATGTGACATCATATTTTTTCAGATTCCTATACTGAAATCTCTGCTACTCACATTTCAGAAGGGGAGTATGTCGTTGATATGAAACAACCAACACTGTCATTACTCACAGTACTGCTGGTATGTTAAATAAACTCTGTGGAAGAAAAATGTTTTCAAATCCCTCTTGAAGCCTTTCCCCATGCTTTGTTAAACAGGTCACTTTTTCACCAGTTGGAACAGCAGGTAGGGATGTGAGAAAATTTTGAGAGACGTTTTTAAAAATCTGCATCAATGTTCACACCCACAGTTAATGTATGCATCTGTGTATCTGTCTAGCCTTGCACGTAAAGCTGTTTCAGCTGTGGTGCTTAGGGATGATTAAAATTATATCATTGTATCTCTTTCTTTGATCATGAATTAGTGCAACGCATTATCTTGATTCTCAGTAACTTCCAACTTTGATGTTATATTTAATAAAACATAATGCTGTGTTGGAGAATCCCTCAGGAATCTTTAATTTCTTTTCTTTTTTAATATATATTACATTTTAAATGGGATTAAATTGTCTGATTAGTGAAGTGGGCTCTTGCTGTAGCAGATAAACCCTGAATTCCTCCGGGCGATCTCCAGCCGTTGTTAAAGAATCTTTCCAAGATGCCGGCAAGCTCAGCAAACCCCATGAGATTTAAGCAAAACATTTCCTTCGTGCTGAGGCTGGTTTCACACTCTAACCCCAACCTTTGCTTTGGTCATTTGTCTTCCACCATGCAAACCTTTGCTTTTGCCCGCAGAAACATTGGTAAGGCTGCACTGTAAAGTTGGTGACAGCACTGATGCCGGCTTTCAAGGACAAAAAGCTCCCTGCCACCCCAAACCCAGGGGCTGTGCGGAGAGTTGCCCGCACAAAGCTACGGGTTTTGAGAAGCTGTGTCACCACAGAGCATCATTCCAAAGGTGCGGCAAGGCCAGCTTCGGCCATCGTCCCCACCAGGTACAACCGCTCCTCGCTGCTCATGGGCTTCGTGCTGCCTTGAGGTGGGCCAGCACCCCTGCTTATGGGCACCCAAGCAGTGCCAGGAGACTGGTCAGGGCCCAAGACATTGGGCACTTAGCCCAGAAGAGCCAAGTTGGTGATGTGTATGGCCTGGGCACTAAGGTCGCCGTGCCCGAGCAGCCCTTGAACAAGCGCTTGGTCAGGCTCATGGACATACCCCATGAGGAACAGCAGCAAGCTAAGCTACCTGCCATCACGCCACGGCCTGCGAAGGCAGTGAAACTGCTCCTGTGTGCTGGCTGGGAAGAGACGTCGCTGAGCTGCTGTTCATGCTCGGGCACAGAGCTAGGGTTATCCTGCTAAAAATGCGTCTGGAGAATGCTTAAAAAGCAGGTGAGGCTGCAAAAGGTGGGCCGAGACAGGAACAGACTGGGGCAAGGGAAGAAGAGTGAGGCTGGCGGGCAGGTGGATCTTCTCCCACCCCTTCTTATGCTCCGGTGGCTTCTGGTTGGGATGGCTCTGCCGCCTGCCCCGCTGCAATTTCTGCAGCATCCAGCTCATCCTATGTTCATTTGAATTGCCTCCAGCAGATTAGTGGGGGCAAGCGGAGCTTGATAAACTCTGGCTGAAGGTGGCTAGAGGACCCTCTGAGAGAAGAGGTCCTTCTTGGCCTGCCAAGCAGTAACGGTAGCCTTGAGAACCAGGGGCCATGTCATTATGCTCTTTATTACATTTTATAAAGACTATATATTACAGAAGTAACATTGTAGAGTCGGACAGTGACAGGCCAAGCAGCTGTTGCCATACTGCAAGAACAGGAAATTTCTTCATCACTTTGGCTTTTATTGGCTAACACAATTGTCTTTAAAACAGTGAATCAACCTATTAGGTAAGAAGAAAAATTAAAAACTACAATAGACTGACTAGCAAAATAAAAATCTGGATTAAAAAGACATAGACACAAAAGACCTTTTAACTCACTGTAGTTTGGCCTCTTGAGTTGTCAGGCTTTCAATATTTCTCTGGAGACATATATATATATATAAAATATTGCTATGAGATATACTTCTAAGCCTGTAATTTGTTGAATAATACTCAATGAAAAGTTATATGCAAAACCACCAGATTATTTTATAAATAATTCAAACATTTAGTGTCATAATAGCGTTCCTACCTAAAGAATGCTGAAGTGCCCCTGCACAGGGCATGAGGCAGAGCTTTAAAATGGCACTGGGTTTTTTGGTCCTTTGGCATCCAGACCCGGCTTGGACATCATTTACGTACCTAAGCAGTTTACACAGGTGAATAGCGCAGCTGCCTGTTCAGAGAGCTACTCGTGTGTAAAGCTAAATCCTTCACAATGCGATCAGCAGAAATACTACTCACAGTGTATGAGGTGGTGTTTTAGGGTTTTTAGGGTCAGGCCAGAAAAAGAAGGAATAGAGTAGGATAGAATAGAATAGAATAGAATAGAACGTTCACATATTTTCAGGACCCAAAGAAGGGGACATGGGACAGGAGCAGAGGTTGTTTCTTTATGTCTACACAGTAGAAAAACCTCTCTTCAGATTTACACAGGTAAAAATGTTCCATTGATAGGTGATCCTTCCCCTCCTGATCACTGGAAGAGCTTACCAAGCCAACAGGAAGAAACATTTCACAATATTACTGGCAGTTAAAAAAAAAAACCAATTTAAAAGCTCTGGGAGAAGAACATACACAACGAAGGATCTGTTTGCACAGATGTAATAAGTGAGCCTGATAGCGACACAGCAAGGCATTGCCAGCATAGACCCAGGAGGCACAATGTGAAAACAAAGCAGGGCCAGGGAGCCTGACAAAACTCAGAGGGAAGAGCCCTCACAAACCGTCACTGTGTTTTGGCTGTCTTTGGTGACCGAGTTTCAAGAACACGTTTAATTACCTTCTGCTTTGCTTTCCAACTGGTACCTAAATACCTGACGCCAAAGTGAACTGTAAACTGCGTCATCAGCTGTTTGGTTTGAGATGAAAAGCAGGCAGGTGAGGCATATGCTTATACAGGTGGGCATATACAGGTGGGTATATATGCAAGACCTAAGCCCAAGGCACTGAAAACCTGAATCAGCAGCAAGGCTTCGCCAAACAGGGATGCTACCGATGAACGTGCCAGTCAGCAGCGAGGACTTCTGGCTTTTCTGGCAGCACGTAGGCCCCCTCTCAATGGTTAAAATCAGGGTACAAACTCTGGTGATGCCCTCTCTTCCTCCCTCCCAGTGCATTGTCCCCAAACCCTCCAGCTGCCCGCTGTCCCCCCAGCCCAGGACCTGCCCCCCTGCCTGCTGCAGGAGATGCCCTAGCAAGGATGAAACAGTTTTGCGGTGGTTCCTGTGCTGTTGGGAATAGGCACATCACAGTTCAAAAATCCTTGGTATTAAACATGAAAAGAGCAACAAGAGTGACATTTAAGGCAGCAAACATCAGGCACTTTAGAAGAAATTGCTATCCAGTACAGAGAAACAACCCCATAAACCACAAAATGACAGAATCTGTCCCACTGGAAAATAGCCGTGAGAGAGGAGCTCTTGCAAATGCATCTCTGATCTGAGAGATAAAATCAGAAAACTTAAAGACGGCTGTTGTGAAACCGGCTTTGCACAGTCCAGTAATTTAGAAAGCTTAGATAAGCGTTTGAGTCGATGTCCTGACTTCTCTGAGGACAACGACCGTATTGGTACTACCTTTAATGGAGCCAGGTTGTCAACCCCTGAACTTTGTGCTGTTGATCCAAAGCAGCCAACATCAAGTTGTGTCAGTGCTCATATGAGCACAGGAATGGCTTCAGTACAGTGTTCAGCTTGCTGAGGAACTTTCCCATTAGTAGGCAAACAGTATCACTTTGCTCAAGACCCATACGTGCTTGTTTGAGGAAAGTCTTTGTGAAAATACTGCCATCACAGTTTACGTGAAAAGTATCTCCAGGAAAAGAATTTAGTAGTGTCAATTCAAATGACAAACTAATCCACGGAACTCGGGAATGCAGCTGGCTTGAAGGAAGCAAAAGTGCTTTTCCTCTTAAGAAAACTTTGACTTTTTCAGGGAAAAATTGAAAAAAGAAAGTCCTGGTCCCACAGCGTAATATTTTGTTTCTAAGAAGTGGCAACAGTGCCTTGAGTTCAGGACTGTCTGCTTCCTTCTCTCTGGAAGGTAGCTTGAGGGCCTCTATCCTTCTATAAATTATGTTTCCATGATGGCCCCCTTCTTTATAAAGAAGCATAGGGAATGAACCCCATTTGCAAAAATTTAGCTTCAGTTGAACCTTCCTCCACCTTGACTGTTGGACAATATTTGACCAATCCTTGTAACAAAAGTTTACCTTGCTAACATTTGTACTCTGATAAAATAAAATTTAAGCAAATAATAAAAGAATTTATATTTTTTTATATATATTATATATAAAAGTATATACACACAGAGACATTTATAAACTTGCACTAATTAAATCAGTCTAAAGAAACTCTCCATTTGAAACAATTCTACCATGTAAGAACGCATTAATGCACCAGGTATAAATAAATACCAGTTAAACATCTATCTTTCTGTTGGGGAAGAATGGGCTGGTTTGGTTTCCTCCCTTAGTAACAGTTATGTGTTAAAGTTTTTTTCTGCAATAAAATATAGGGTTTTATGAATAGTGTTAGAAACCAAATGAAAAAATCACCTGGACTGCATGTGTACCGTATTTAAAAGTCCTCTACTCTTGAATTGCTCTTTTTATCCAGAAAAGTCAAATGCTGCTGGTACTACATTTTTCAGTCACATATTCTTCTTTCCCTAAAATCACAAGTCACCCTGCCCTATCCAGAACGTGAGGACAACCATGGACACTACTTACATTCCTCTGTAAGACCCAGGCACTAAGAAATCCCTAAATTAAAACTGGTATAGTATTTCAGGCTTAAAAATAAATGTAGGTGAAGCTACCTTCAGCACAAGGTAAAAATCACCCCTTGGGAAAAAAACTGCCCACAGTGTAAACAGGAATAAGTGCTGTAACATTGTGGCTGCTGAGAATTCCCTCTGCAAGCCTCTGATTTTCACCATACACAGATTTTTATCATAAGCTGTTCTAAAATTAGAAGAGGCCATGATGTGACAAGTATCCTTTCTGTTTAGTCCTAGCAGATGGAAACCACGAAGTGCTTTCTCAGCTTGAAACTGTTCCAAAACCTGAGGCACTAATCTGACATATTAAACTGAATTTATATAAAGTTTTGTGTCTTTACATCATGCAACATCATTTATGGCATGCTGGGCAGTGACAGTTTAAGCTATAGAAAAGCTGTATCACATAGCAGAGCAGAGCTGGCTTTATAGCAGGTGTCACGAATTTCTTCACCCAGAAAGAATAAATTGGGGGACACACACACCATTCTGCATAGCACCCCTGCAGAGCAATACATTAAAACTGGATTTTAGCATTTACCTCAACTATAAATCAGGAATTAGAATTGATAATGGCACTTATCCATCAATGGCAGTACAACTGCAGATGAGCAGGAGTAGTTTTATGGATAAAAGGAGTTCCTTTTTCATTATTACTATTATTAAAGAAAACCTATTCTCTTCTATTTCGAATGTTTCTAGGCTCTGAATAGAGTGTTTAGATCCATGCAGGTCATCAGCATGGATAAGAAAGATGCATTTGAAGTAACACCCCTCCAGGTTGTAATTCTGAAACTCTAGCAGTGGGCGTGAGCTCAGGTGCAGCAGTTCATATTGCAGACCCCTCCTGACAAAAGACATGGAAGGGACGTCTACCACAGCCGGCAGGATTCTGCCCCTCGGTTCATCGTCGTATTTGTTGGGCAATTGAAAGCTTTACGGAACTCTTCAAAGTTGCTCATGGCACCAATAACTCTGCAAAGAGAAAAGAAAAGTGATTGACATGCAGGTTGTCTTCTGTTAAACACTACAGGCCTGTAAGTGTTTCAGTGTGTTCTCTTCAGGTTGAATTTTCAGGTTTTCCATCCACAAATAAAACCAAAAAGTTCAGGAGACACACTCCCATTTAAAGTTAATGTGAAGACAATCTTGTTTCATTCGGTGCTTTGAGAAGCATCTTTGCTAGAAACTCAACGAAAACCAACTGCATTTTGTCGATACGATGTCATTTAGAACAATTTTCTGATCCGACCCTTGGCAGCAAAGATGGGGAAATCAATGGTAGCCTTGCGTGGTGGAATCCTTCTTCCAGCCCCTGCCAAACTGCTGCAGCCCATCCAGCAGTTGGGAGGATGGAGGCACCCACCGTGGTTGTGCTGGAAGTGGGTTGATTTGAGGTTTCTGCCCTGACCAGCTCCCAGGCTCTCTTGCTTCCACCACAGATGGTGTGATACTGGAAGAACAGCACATCCCTGCTGCACACAAGCTGGACGATATCTCTGCATCCCAGACTGGCACCATCAGGCCTAGGGGAAGAGCTCGCTCTTTGTATTGCAGTCATCCTTGGCTCCTGCTTCCATATCTGTATTATTTCATGCTGTCAGAAATTATTATTATTTTACCATGGCTAGACTGGGATTGTGTTGTCTGCTGATCTTTCCTATGCTTTTAAGCATCTTGGAATTTACTAACCTGAAATTTGCAATGGTATTAAAGTAAGCAGCATCCTGAGTTAAAAGCAGAAAAGTATCTACTGAGATATTAACTGTATGCCTTTCCTCCCTCTTTGTTATGCAGTGGGAAGGCATTTTTCTCCATTACAGACAATCAGCTTCTCAGCGTAGCTCAGCATGGTAGAAAACATTCTTATTACATTGATTAGACTTTCTGTGGGTAAGAAAATTTGCACTCAGCTGGCGCAAAAACGTCTAAAGGTCAGTTTTGTAGGGAGAATTACAAAATGAGGTTAGGCTTCAAGGAAGATATACAGCTTTACTCTAAAAACATTGCAAATATATATTCACAGACTGAAACAGCAAGAGCTGCTCATGCAGAACTGCTGCTGAAGTTGGTGGGAGCTCCGCCTGCCATGCCGGGGATTTCACTCTGAAACCGGCATTCAAAAATAGTGAAGACACATGCTAATACTGATAATCTGCCAATCAAAAATAAATGAAGCCAGAATCTAGCCAGTGGAAGATCTTTGTATGTCCATGCACGTGACTTTTTTTCTACCCATGGTTTGATATTGCCACTCATTAACTGTGGAATCAGAGTGGGTTGTCTGGATTTCATCCCATTGAACTACAGGAGAGACACCTTCCCCTGAATGGGTCACCCTGGGCTCCCTTGGCAGTCAATAGAAAGATGTATTTGCAGAATCTAAGTCATCTAAATTTATTGTTTACAGAAGGATTATATACACACACACACTTTCAAAATGCCTATTCTTTGTGACTAGCTCAGATGCACACACCTATGCTCAGGATGTGTGTAGCTCATTTCTATCTTCTTTTATAGTTACTTTTTATAATTACTTTAAAAAGGGCTCTTTGGGCTTTTTGGCTAGCAAGAGCTGTCAATGTTGAAACTAGCTGTACCGCTGTTATACTCATAATGGTCTTGGGACAATAAAGGAAGCAAAATTGGGAGAAGTAGATAATATAATTCGTTAGCCCGGTTGGTGTGATTTGCAAGAAGGGATAAGCACTATAGTTTCTCTTCAGGTCTGAAACAGAAGGCTGTTCTGAGTATCTCAGAAAAAAACTAAGAAAAAGTTTTGTCCGTATTTTCTAGACCCCAAATTCATGTAATCTTCTCTGGAATTTTCTTTCTTAGCCAGATTCCTTCATGAGTTTTCCTCATGAATGCTCTATCCCCAGACTTCCCTGTAGATTTTGGGATTTGCACCATCTCATGGGAATGTAGCTATGTAATGATTCACTATATATAAATATACGTATAGGTAAATAAATCTGAGGACTTTAAAAGGCAAGAGATGGTTATTTTACAAAAATCTTAACAAGGGTAGGAATTATAAAAAAATATTGCTCTGTAGGCTGAAGATCAATCTGATTGTCCTGTCCTCATCATTGTGACATATTTTCAATTGTTAAAAGGCATGCAGATTGGCACGCTGCACTAGTTTTACCCTAGCTAGCTGGTGTAACAGGTATTGCACAGGTAGAGTAGTGCAGATTCCAACGCAGAGTATAGAACACCTACCAAGACCAAGCACACACATCTGCAATGCTAGCTTATATGAAATTTGTGTCATCATGTTTCCAGCTCCATTATTTCTTAACCCACTCTGGTTATAAGTAGCCCAAGGTCCGTCATGCATGCCGTGTTTGTATCTTCAGCTTTGGCGTGGCTGTGTCCAGGGAATATGTCAGAGTACCTGTGAAGCAACATCACAGCTCCCCTGGGAAGCCAGTGTTGCTATTTTTTACTTCACCATGAGAGAACTGAGGCAAAGGGGGCTCATATCACCCAAACTTAGCCATGAAGAATGTTGGATCCTAGCTCCCTCTTTAGTCAAGAGAAAGTGGTAGGAATCTCCAGAAGGCAACTAATCCAGTGTATCGGAGACACCTCCACTATGAATCAGCTTGTGGAGTTAACATCCCTCCCCCAAATATAGAGGTAATGTAGCACTTGACTGAGGACAAACACACAATTCTTAATTAAGTAGATGCAACCGACATGAAGCCCAACAGAAACAACTTGCTCTTGGTCACACAAACTCTGTGGAGAAGCAGAGAAATAAACTCTGGCTTCCTAATTCTTATGTAGTCTTTAAACTTTCCCCCTTCTCCAGCCTCTCCTTCTTGGGGTTCATGGGTGTCTGTGCTTAGGGGAGCCTGGGGGACGCCTTTTGGGCAAAGACACAAACACTCTGTTATGGCGAGACTACCACAGCTCCTTCAAGCAAAGTGTTTCTTGAAGGCCGACTGAAGAGTTCAATCTTGAGCTGAACTTACAGGGCATGTTTTGCTTTGCATTATCAATATAATTCAAGGTACTCACTTTAAAGCTTTTAATGAACTCAGGAAGATTAAATCAAGGACCCTCCTAATATTTGCTGTTTTCTAAATTAGAATTGCATAGGGAAAATAAAGCAATAGATGAGGCATTTTAGATACTCAGGCCATGATTACAGGACATCACAGGGATCAGAGTGTGTTCTGGTTCAACCGCTTTTGAAGGTAGATGCAAGCCCCTCGTTTTTACAGAAGAGCATTTGTAATAGCGAAAGGTAAGCTAATAAAAACAGTTCAATTTCAATCCAAGCCAAGAGCACAGTCCAATTTTGTGTTTGCTCTTAAACCCCTCTTAACATGCTAAATTTCTGCACTTGTGTGCTGAGTGATTGATGTATACTGAGTAAATATATTATTTGCACTACCTGAACTGAGGAGGGCTGTGAGCTCCAATATATATTTGCTCTCTTGCAGATTCTGGTCTAAAGGAGTTGCATCTTACCTAATAAAAGATAAAAAGCAGAAATAGGCATGTTATCTGGGATGAATTCACAAGTAAAGCAGAATGTAATGTCACTGTTCTTAGGAAGCCTATTACTTACAAAATGCACAAAATGGAAAGACACCACAAACTCCTATTTTGTTTCACCTTTGCTAACTTGCCATTTTTTGTTGGTATATTCTCTTGTTTTTCAAATCCCTTAATGGATCCAATCTCCACCCACTGTTACTCTCCACGGACTCATTCCCATCATCTAATCACAGCCACTTTACTAGTTGGGTTTTTTTTTGAAGTTGTCTATGATGGTAGCTTGCTTTTCAGCTTGTGCTGCAGCATCTCAGGCCTTAATAATTACCAAGCATACTTCTTAGTCTCAAATCTATGTAATGTGTCTAAAAGGTACACATAATGATGCTTATCGTCTGTAGAATTGCAGCTATATTACCTGACATATTTTTTCCACGTTGTTGGAATGATGGTTTCTTTTGAGAGTACACTATTTTCAGGTCTCCATCAGTGGTCCCCAATTCAGTATTCCTGATGTGATACTTGACCCAATTGTAACTGACCACAAAACAGAGTAGAGAGAATATTTGCACAGCTGAATAATCCCTCTTATGCTGCATCCATTGAATGAAAAATTTCACTTGCGCAGCCCCTACCTTACCTAAGTTCCTGTGTTGAATGTTTCCTATTGACAAAATCCTTTAAGCCAGACTGCCTGTAGGATACGTGGACTTCAGTGCAATTTTGTCTGGCTGAAGACAGCCCTGGCAGTTTGAATGAGTCTGTTGAGTGTCTTGAGCTCTGTGGAAACAGGCTGAGCTCAAGGGTACCTGGCATACGCTACTCTCATCGTGCCTGTGCCTCTCCTCAGAGGGTCCACTGGACACACGATTCCTGCAGCGGTCCTGTAAGAGCCCCAGACCTTCTCTATGGCTTCAAAGTTTTCTTGGAGAAAAACTGACACAGTGTGAAACTCTACTCAGCATAAGCGACCAAAGTGGAGTCTTTTCCTTGGTCAATAATGTCAAACTGAAATGGCCATTGACCCATACACTGCTACACTGACTCTTGGCAGAGAAATGGTTTTCAGCCAGGGTCGGTTGCACTGGCTGCGTTGGGTCCTGTTTCTTGAGCTTTAGATGATTCATTCCTTTAACTGGTGGGCGAAGTTTTGTAGCCCAACTTTTACTTCTCATATAGGGGAGTTTGTCCCAACTCTTTTAACCAAATAAATAATTTCTGATTCTCTCTCTTGTTCTATGTGTTTTTCTAAAAATCTTACATCCCCTATCAAAGTTTTGCTATAGCTTATTTAGTGTACAGCAAAGAAAGATGGGAAAAAATAAACAAAGACTTTCTCCACTGCTGCTTGGTTTCCTTGAACAACATGCTCAATAATGAATGGTGGTGGTACATTTGCAACAGGAATCTGTGGTGGAAGCAGTCAGAAACTCCTGCATATTGCAAGGGCCAGAAATCTGGGAAGCTAAAATGGGAAGAGGCTAAGGATTCAATACATGCAAGAAGACCCTTGTAGTGGAGGGAAGCAGCAAGAGGAAAGAAAGCTGCTGTGACAACACTGCAAAACCAAGAATAATTTCAGCAGTTCTGGCACCATGGATAGATGAGGACAAAGAGGAAAACTGAAAAGAAACAATAGTCTTGGGAGAAGACGACTCTGCTTATACCCTGAAAAGTCTGGGTTTGGCTGGTGTAGATTGTTGAAACAAAGCAGTCTCCTCTCTGCACTGCACATTGTGCAGGTTAACAGATGCGGACTTGAAACACGTTTGTACTACTCACGTGGGCATAACTCAGAAAGAAAAGCTGGTTGTGTGTGAACTCAAGGCCTGGCAGTAAAGGCTCCTCTTCTCCTCCCCTCTTTTCTGTAATCCATCTCCTGTATGCCTGATAAGAAAGAGATACTAAGTGCTTTCAGCAACATGGAGCCTAATCACAGCCATTTCTTTTTTTTAAATAATACTACATTTCAGATATTTTTCAGCTACTTACCCTGAAAGCCTCTCGCAAACCTCCATTATCTGCAATGTTTTCTGCCAAAGTCCTCTTGCCTTTCACCTGGAAGAAAGAACATCAATCATTTGATCCATTTCTGAACTTCCTTCTTGATCAACTTCAAGAAACAGGGGAAAAACTAAAACAAGGTGAGAACAACCTCAGCCAATTTCAACCATCATATCTCCGGTTAAGAAAACTAGGTTTCAGTGTGAAAACTGTCAGTAAACAATTCTCTGTGATGAGTTATCCTGGCTCTTGTCCTAGATCTCTGTAGCACAAAACAGAGTAGATAAAATGCACTCAAGAATCCAGTCCCTGATCTTTGATCTAAGCATCAATAATTTTCCCCTGAAGACTGTTTTTATCTGGTTACATGTGAGATCCAGTAGCCCCTTTCTTAAACTTTTATCTAAAAGGTTCCATTTGTTTCTCTACATAACTCTTAATATACTCCTAGGATGCAAAAGTCACTTTTAAGTCATAACATAAACCAGTGTAATTAAAAATAACTGTCAGAGACAGAACTGAAATTGGTAGTCTATGCAGTGCTCTAAAAATACCTGCAAAGGACATTCACGTTGCTTTTCCCCAGCATTGATTTCAAGAGCAAGAGCAACAAGAATATATTGCGAGAAGCAGCGCTATCTAAACTTTGTGAAAAAGCCAGCCTCCTGGTATTACCGAGTGCAATATCACTGCGAAGAAATCCTCATTTCTGCAAGTGCAGCATTATCTCTGATGGCCCAGCTTGCTAAGGTCTTAGTGTTCCCAAACTGTATTTGTAATTAAGCAGTTTTACTATGCCTCGAATACGTAATTGAAGACAGTTTTGAGGAGGGCTCTGAAGGTCAATGCTGGCCTGCGGATCCTCCAGCAATGGGCTCTCCCACGCTGCTGGGATGAGTACGGGAGGGACTGGCCTCAGGACTCGCCTTCTTTTCAGGATGGTGAAAGAGGGGAAAATGGAGGAGAAGAGGTTAAAGGACCTCAGGGATACCCAGGTACCTGTACACAGCCCCACCACTCAGTGCAGACGAGCACCCCGACTGGGCTCAAGGCATCTTGCTTGGTGCCTTGGGTCCAATGTTACACTCAAGGGTGTAAACAAGGAGAAACGAGAGCAGCAGAGGAAAGTGCACCCCTTTCCTTCCAGCCCTCCCTCCCCTCAGGAGGCTGGAGACGGAGGTGGGAGAGAGGCTTTTAGGAGAAAAGGTGCTGGGACACCGGGGAACACGCACACACACCAGCTGCCTTTTTTTCTGGCCTACCTACTCATACATTTTTATTGCAGTGGGCTTGTGAAGTAGACTGATTTAGAGCATAAGATGAGAGTAACCTAGCAGGGCACTTGGGCCAGAGGTCATTTTAATAAGTGGAAGAAGTCTTTCCGCTGATCTCAGGCAGCTCTGGTCAGGTATCTGAGACTACTCTGTGCAGACAGTTCGTGACGGGGCTTGGGGACCACGATAATCCCTTTATTTGATCAGATGACTTTATGTGATTACCGCACTCTGAAGCTATTTCTCTATCCACTTTTTCTTTCATTACACTTCTCTTCTGGAGACATTTCTATTGTAAACCAGATGAGAAAGAAGAAGAGTAAATAGGCTTCTTGATCCACGAAAAATATTCATACAGGGTAAAAAACCCTGCAGAATATTGATGTAAATGACAGGCAAAATAAAGCTCTTTGCATGCATAGCTCTTCATACAGAAGCTATAAAATATGGCAGAAAATATGAAGCTTCTTATTCTATCATCTAAAAAGTGCTTTAAGTTATCCCACGGAAATAGGACGGAAAAGCCTTGCGGATGACAAGGCTGTGAGTACCAGGATCTCTCTAGTAAGCCCATCCACAGACTTCAAAGGCAGTAGCTACACTGGAGGGAAAATTTCAGCTCTACCCCATCTCAAGAGACACCATAGGAGATAAAAGGGATGGCCAAGACAATGGCAGGAGTGCTCAGTCACATCCTTGGGGAAGGTTTTAATGACCTTCTTTAAGTGGTATTTTTGTATTGACAGGTTTTGTCCTACAGATATTCAGAAATGAGCCTGAGAATTTTTATTTGTAAATTAGCTTAGATGAAGTACTTCGGGTCTGAGTTGTTGGGCTTCAGACTACTCTACAATACGGCTTTGTTATCTCTGAGACTAATACAAACAGCCTGGGGAAAGTGTCAAAATTATTTCTAAGCATTCAATGTGACCTCTCTGTTCTTAAAAGGCAAAGACGTAATTGCATTTCTGATTCTAAAATGTAAGTAGCGGTGGTAGAATTGAGTAGGGGCTGGAGTATGTATTTTATCCTGAAAATTAAGACTAAAATCATGTCCCAGCCAACATTACTGGAATTTTAGCTATTGATTTCTGAAGCTCTGGGATTTATCCTATTTATCCTTCATTTTGGACACTTACATAATGTGCACATTTTCAGGGAAGCTCATAGCTCTTATAAACAATGAAACAGAAACCATTCCTTTGCACTTTCTTTCTCAGTCCTTTTCTATGAGCTACTGCTATCACACTCCTTCATTTGAGATACAAATTGGGTCTGCGTGCACACATGGAAGAAATAGCGAGAGTTGAATCTGAAATAAAGTAGGGTTTATGCATCCATTTTATAGCTGTAATAAATAACAGGTGGAATTGCTAAAGGAATCCATAAAACATGCTATTATATTCTTCTTTTTAAAAAGAGTGACTGCTCAGTTTTCATTACAGACCTCTTCTTCAGAAAACATTTAACATGCTCACAATAATTAGACCAGCCCTGCTGAGTGGCTTCATCCTCTTCCTCTGATTCCAAAACGATGTGATGAGGAGAAGTAGTTTAACCTTATCACCAGGGTGTGGGTAGTGGTATTTGACTGGACTAATCAAATCTGACAGACAATTTTTATCACAATTATTCACTTCAAAAAATGATTTGTTGTGAGAAATGAAGTGGTAGCCTAATATACCAATAAGTTGGGATTTATAAAAAGCTAACTTAAAAAAACCCAACCAAACTCCTAATGCACCACTGCGTTCAATCACTGGTGATTTACATACATGTAAGCCAGCTCTCTTCCAGTAGTAATTGCTGTACTGATTAATCATGCATTTTGTTTTCTCTTTAAATTTTTCTTCAGAGTCAGTTGTCCACCAAGGGTCTAAATTTCCATTTTTGTCATATTTCCGGCCTTAACAAAAAAAGAAAGAAAACAAATATTTATGTAGGAGAAAACCCCATACTTTTCCATGTCTGGAATCTAGCACCTGCACAGAAATGAGAAGTGACTGTACTCATACAAGTGTGTGTACAAAATGGATAAGATCAGTGAGCGAAATCTTGACCCCGCCCAAGTCAGTGGTGAAAAGCTGGCATTCTATTTATTGTCATAATTTTCTTTTTCGGAAAAAAATAGTAATGACTAATGAGTTCTATGGTACATTTTGTAATTACATAGTGTAAGAGGCATATGAGATTTCTTGTAAGTATAATTGTGAGTATTTTTCATCCTCAGCCCATATGTCTGATTCTGCAAACCTGATGATAACTAATTTATTATTAATTAATTATACGCTTGACCAGAAAAAAAAAATCCATTTCATGGAAACTTCTGAAGTTTCCGTTTTTCGCCTTGGAGCAAAACCAGGACATTTGAAGCCTATTCATGGAAGCAAGGAGAATACATTCATCCCACTCCCCAGGCTGATGGCTACAGCAACGGCTCGTGGAAGATTCAGCCTCAGGTCCCTGCTCCATCTCATTTGTAGGAGAGCGTCTAATCTCCATCATATCTCCAGCCAGTCAGACACAAGACATGTTAGGACTTTTTTTGAGAGCAGGTTTAGTTGCCCATGTGGATGCAGCCTTGCTCTGTGATTTGATTCTTCATTATGACTGCAGGAAAGAGAGGTAGGGAGCAACCAGGAGACACAATACCAGTTACTGCAGATGTTTTCTGTCATCTTTTCATTTCTTTGTATTTTCCCTGTGTGTTGTCTTGTTCAAGATGACAAATTCCCTAGAGAGGTACTGATATCTATATTTGGAAGGTAAGAGCCTGCGCAAGAGGTAGTGGTCTGCTTAGGGAATAAAATCTTAGGTTCCTCTCTGACTGGCTGGAGACATGATGGAGATTAGATACTCTCCTACAAATGAGATGGGAGTTTGTGAAGAAACTCCATTCTGGAGTGTTTGCTAACACAAACTGTTGCAGAGCAGTGCCAACAGAATACAAGGTTTTCCTTTTATTTTTTAAAAGGTATTCAAAGTAACGCAACATAAGCAAGCTAACTTTAGTTAGGCAGTGAACTAGAAGCTTGCTTTTCCTTCAACTCTCTGTATTTTCAGTGGAAAGAGGTTTCTCTAGACAGTGAGTCAGATCAGGATGTCAGTCAGATACTCAGAATTGCTCCCTGGAGGAGGAGGTTCATGTTTCTCACTGTCTTCCCCCTCGCTGCCTTTCTCTCTCAGGAGCCTGATTTTAAAAAGCACTTTACTGAGATAGCCAAAGTTAGATGGTGGTAATGCCCAACTCTACCCAGTTTTTCAGGACAGTTGGCTTGACATTTTCAGACCATTTCTTCTCTCTCTTTTTTTTTTTTTTTTTTTTTTTAATATCTTGCAATAAGTTTTCTGTTCCGTTTTTGTTCCAGTGTGGTATTTTAATATTAGTACGTAATTGTCTCTTGAAAAAAAGTCAAAACCGAAATGAAAAGTTTTCTTGGAAGTAATTTTTATCAATCGGCAGTTATCCCTTTGCCCTTCCCACTCCCCCCAGCCAGAACTTTCTGAATCTGTTGCTGATTTAGTTTCCATTCAAAAAAACAGAAAGCACCAAACTTGTGGCATTCCTTACCAAACAAATTCTGGTTCAGACAAGCAAGATTGTATGGAAATAAGTTTAAAAATGCAACTTTATAACTTTTTTTCACACAATTCAGCATTGTTAAAAACCAAAACAATAAAAATCTGAAGCATATACAAGTCAGCTTTCTAATCTGTCAGTTCTGTCAAAAAAAGAAAAGTTACCAACATATAGAAGAATACTCACCATTGCTATCAAATCCATGAGTAAACTCATGACCAACAATTACTCCTATAGCACCGTAGCTTAATGACCTGTAACACATAGAAGCAGTTTCCTCAGAAAGTGTCCACACTCATGAACATTAAAGGACAGAAGACCTCAAGAAAGATCATTATTTATTTAAACTGGGGGGGGGGTGTCTAAAAATCATCCCCGCAGAACTTTGACTTAAAGTTGTTGGAAGTCTGAATGTTAAACTCTTACTTGTTTAAAAGCACCCTTTAATATAAAACTTTAGAAAGCATTGTGATGGTTCACTCTTCTAACCAAATCCCTTATTAGCATCATAGGAGCTCCAAAATGTCTCCTTCAGCTGACTGCATTGTGTATAGTCTAACTGCAAACAGGCCAAAGTTATAGGTGAGATCATTCTCTTAGCGTCAACATGAAAAAAGAATAGATCAAAGGTTGCAATGGGCTTCTGTAATGCCAGCTTCAATCATTTTTCACTGGCATGGAACAAACAGACTTGCAAATGACTGACTCTCATTTGTAAAGCATTAAACAGATCTCCCTTCCGTTTTAAAAAGAGGTGTCATACAATTTCCTCGCACCTGCCCAGGAATAGGACATGATCTACAGTCAGATCTAATGCACTGGAGAAACAGAATAGAAAGAAATATTTCACGTTGCTGATTGACAACTAATTGTATTTTCCTTGTTATATCCAAATAAACAAGATGCATCTGGGAGAAAGAGGGATGAAAGAGGGAAAGTTTCAGGGCTTTTTATATCAAATGGATATCATGGGGGGGAAAGTGATCTACTAAATGCATCTTGCATTCATTAAGTTGTTCTTTGTGATTTTAATTATTTCAGTTATTGAGGTGTCATACTTCAAAGTAGCTTATAGTATTTCTAACATGTTGTATTGAAAGAGGAGAAAGACAGAGGGGTTTGAAGTAACATGCTATTACTGGACCTAATGATCCATAGCACAATAATTGCTCATCTCAGTTATGCCCAAAAAGTATTATATCATTTAATTCCCCCTGCTCCCATGACAATTCTTCACTTTGCTTTTTTCTTTCTTGAAAGGTAATTTGCATATGATAAAATCTTCCCTACTGGTTTTTTCCCCCCAAGTACTATTGCAAACCTTCACTAAAAAATGCTGGTTAAAATTATACATTTCATCAATGGAAATATCATCCTTTGGTATGACAAATTTGTAATCTTGTGTAGCACACAGTGATAATTACCCATGCTAAGTGTACTATATTAGACTTGTTTTCCACATATGAACTAAAATGGTTATACAGGATTTTTTTTACAGTTGGAGAAGTATAAAAAGAGCGGCACAAAACATGTAAAGAGGTCAAGAAGAACCAATAAGCCCTATTACTAAATACATCTTATTTTTCCTCTAAGGTTCTTGGTCACCACAAGTGGCAGGGACAAAGACCGGACTGGTGCCTGGGCACTCCTCAGGCCTTCCCCAGCTCCAAAAGATGGGATGAAATTTGGGGTGAATTTTGGCTTTTGCTTCTGCGAACCCCCTCCAGCATTTTGTCCAGCTCAACAACACTTTTGCCAGAAATGCTCCCAGCTCTGTTCATGCTCTTCACTTCTGGAGCACAGCTGGATAGAGATGGAGGGCATTAGGTGCAGCCCAACAGGTACCATAGTAAAGGAGAACTTTCTGGGACTGGGGAGGCTCAGAGGACTGTAAGGAAGCTACCAACTCAGGTAGTTTGAAGTCTCTATTTCAATATATCTGGCACTGAAGACTTGTAACTATGAATGGTGGCATTTGAATGGTATTTTATTTCTCGTGCTGAGATGTAAAGTGATAACTTAGCTTCCCTTTATGCAAATAGATGCAACTGTTTTATAATGGTTATGCTGGAACTAGACACTAAAATGCCACTAAATGTTAAATATTTGCTAAATCAGTTTTCTGATCATCAAGTCATCAAGTGCTGATGACTTTACGATGATTTTTCTGTTCCAGTGCCATGTACTGTTTCCTTTAAGCAGACAGAAGACAGATCCAGAGTATTTCAAGGACAAAAGCAATCTGTTGTCTGATATAAACCAGCTACATTTATTTACTAAATTTCATTTTGATACGTACTCAAGCAAAAACCAATTTAAGCTAAGGTAACCTTTAAAGAAGAGAAATGAGCAAAGTATAATTCTTTGAAAGAACCACAATTTTATCGCTATGGCAGAAGGTCAGGGTACAGAGAAATCTCTTCAGAAAGCAAAGCTGGAAACAGCAGAAAATAAGTTCACCTTAACAAGAAAGGACTTTCTTCTATCCCCAATTACCACTTAGAAAGTCACTTGGCTCATAAGAATTCTCTTTGAATGCAAATTTATTTGTTCCTAAATTCAATGTGTCTCTCTACACATATTGCCAAATTTCCTGTTGCAAGGACACATCCAGATTGGAAGTTGGCAAACCCAGAATGTTCAAAAAGGTTGATTTTTTTTTTAACAAAGATTTATTAAGGGTATGTTTCACCAGTAACTGACTTTATATAACTCCAAAATAACTTTCAGAAACTGCTGTCAGAAACTTTTCATGGTCTTACCCTGGCCTAACATAGAAAGATATTGAATTGCACAAAAGCAGTGATTTTTCAAAATTAAATATGTGACCGATAATTACTCTTCCTCAGCTACAGCAGCACAATGGCCTGCTCAGGCAATCACTTAAGCACATGGAGATACTCTCAAGCACTTCAACAGGCACAGGCGAAGGCCCACTGTTAATCTTAGATATTAGCAGAAAGTGAACCATAAACTGATAATAAACAGCTTCTTGGGGTATTCACTTCTGTTCAGGAAGTGTTAGCTACCCGATTTACAATTCCTTTTAATACCTGCCATGTGCACACTGCTGCATCTGCATGCTACAGCATTGAAACTCTTCCGCTCAGGTGCACTTAATTAGCAATTCCTGTGAGAAATCAGTCATTACTTTAAGACGAGAGCAACACATACAGCTCTCAAGGGTATGAAAAGTTATTGCACAAAGCAGCACTTTTCAAAGTCTGTTTTTTCAATAGTAAAAGCAGGACGCAGCAGAGAACACGCAACCCAAGGGCCACGCTTTCCCTACAGAAGGACAATACAGAATTCCTGTGAACTACCTCTTGGTCATCTTCAGCAGCGTAGACTTCCTCTCCATGCCCTCTTCTTTCTCTATATGTCTTTCCAATACCTTCCCTGTTATTCCTCATTTCTGGGTGTGTGAGGTTCCCTGGTGCAGTACTTACCTAGGATACTCTGTTCCCCAAAAGAAAGGCTTTTGCAGTTCTCCTGCTGGGAATCCTGCAAAAGCAAGAACAGTAATAGTGAGGTCCCTAGTTCAATGCAGCTGAATAACAATCACAAGGCCCGAGGGTTTGGATTTTATGACCTGTTTTGGCTAGTTTCAGTAGATACTGCTAAAGGAGCTTTCCCTCAGGTGGTAGTTTCAGAATGCAGTAGAGGATCTTTGAGAAGAAGCAGAGATCCTTCCTCCTTCAGGACCACAATGGCAACAAGATGCTCCACTGCAAGAACTTTATTTCATTCCATGGCTACACGCATGTCTGTGTTCCCGTGAAAAAATACCTAGTGTTTCCTGTGAAGAAAGCTATTGGATTGCCCTCAGATGCGTTGACAGATCAACAGACAATAGATAGGTAAGAGTGACGGCCTGACAAATTATAGTCAATGTCTCAAACATTCGTTAAAAAACTTTGGTGGAAAAGATGCCTCTGTAATAATGCTGGAGTTGTGTGAACAGGACAATGTGGCCAGAGGAGAGGGCCCCACGGAGGGTGGGACCGCACTTCTCCAAAGCCGCAATTCCTTATCTGAAGTGACCATGAGAAGGAGCACAGCGTATGCGCCTGGAGGAGGGGGCCCCACAGAGGATGGGACTGTGCTTCTATCTTAAGTGGTCATGCCAGCAAGTAAAGAGAGGCAACTCCCCAGTGAACCCCTGCCAAGCTCACTGACTGATTCCAGAGGACCCCGGGAACGTGAACTGCACATGTGGAGATCACCGACTAACACACTATAAAAGAAGGAAGAACGAGTGCTCGGCACGCGCCCTCCGGAACTGGATCTCTACGCTGGCTGGACCAGTGCTGGACCCAGGACTGGTGAAACCCTTTTCTTCTCTCTTTTTCTTTTCTTTCTGTCTTTCTTTCTCTCTCTTTTTCCTCTCTCTTTTCCACAGTCCCTACACCCCATCCTTTGAAACATAAACCGTTGACCAAGTCTGAGACTAGGAGGATCTAGACTAGATCTAGCTGCCCCTAGGCTCCTCTTTGAGAAGGAGTCCAGAAAGCAAGGGGGGTCTGCTCTGAACCTCGTGACTCAACGGGAGGGATCCCCTTCTGACACAGTTTCATGGTCCTTTTTCCACACACCCCTTCTCTTTTCAAACAGTGGCTTAATGACATGATGCAAGGTTCATATTGATAAAATCACTTGTACTTGGGCAAGGTTAGCTAGGTTGAATAAATGTTGATTGCTGTTTGAACTCCCCTGGTGTCGTTTCACCTTAATTCTGACAAAGAAAATCCATGAACCTGAGTCACTCCAACTTTGGGACGCGACAGTAAGATGCAACAAGAACTCAGAAGGTGTTAGCTTAGTGAGGCTTCAGTGCAGCAAGAGGCATACGAAAGTGCTAAAATGTAAGCCTAATTCTATATAGTCTAGGAAAATCGAAGGTAAATGAACATTCTTAGGCACTTCGGTAAAGGAGAGCTGTAGGCTATTAAGGCTGTAGAGTCAGTCTAGCTACAGGAATTACCTGGCTGCTTCTGGTAGACTAACTAGTCACCAAAAACCTGTCGATGGAGACAGTCTGGTGAGTGATGATCTACTGATGTTGCACATAGGAACCAAAATTGTTCCTCAGATTCAGTCACAGGTCTAGTTTCTAATTCCAGGATGACATTTCAGTGCCACGATTGTGAAGACAGTGGGGCTGAACATGGTAACAGTTTAACAGCCCAAACAACTGCTAAATAAAACAGATGCCTATGGTCAAAGTTTTTATATGCTGGTGAAAAGTGTCATCCTTCCAGGCCCAGCTGTGGAATTTGCTGTTTCATGTCAGGAATCCCCATCTATAAAGTACAGGCTTACACCTTCTTTGAAGGTTACCCCACATAGACATTGCCTTGTCAGGGAAGAACCAGTTTCCTAAGGTGATTTGCTTGTTTTCCCAGGAACATCTGCTTCAGCTTATGGGTCTCTCTTCAAGAAATCACCTGGCCACTCAGATCAAAACAAAAACCACATTCACTTGATTCTAACCTTATTCAGTTTTTTGTTGATAGATAGGACATGGATTTCTTTATATCTCAGATAAATTGTCAGGCAAGATTTTTGTCCTTTCCTTACAAAGTCTTTAAAGACAATATGCTGAGTTTAATTCATGTCAAATGATGTGCTAAGTGGCATATCCTCATGGCCTGCCCATCTGCTTTTTTTCTGCTGCTCCTCCTTAAGTGTGTTTTTCAAACTTATTTTCTCCAGATGCTGTTTTGCTGTTTCAAGCATGTTATCATTTGCTTCTCCAGTACTACAAAACACAAGTGTACCAATGCCAAGGACAAAGTTCTCCTGATCTAACTCTCTTTGCCTCCTGGCATGCGCAGAACAGTATTTACTATATATGTTTTTTAAACATTTCACAGCAATGGTACACTCACGCAACCTGATGAAAATTCCTTGCTAGTACGCTAAGTTAAGAGCTGGAAATCTAGTCCGAAATACATTGCCTGGTTCCTTCCAAATATTGAACGTCAGGAAAGGCTTTTGGACATGCCAAAGAGACCATTTAATGAAGGAACCATTAGGGTCCAGTAACCCTGAACAATGATCCTCTCCCCACAACAGCAGATGAGATCTGGCCAAAAAGAACAAATGAGCCCATACTGAAGATGGTATGAATCAAGGTAGCACAGTCACCCCAGAAATCATCTTTAGGGATCACACAGTCTTGTGTGCTGTCACCACACCAAGAGACTATCAAGATCTTGTAAGGAGCTGCAATTATTTTTTGTCCAGGTATAGACTTGTGTAGTGAATTTGCACTTGTCTGTGTGCTAGGTAGAGGTAATATGCATTATTTACAGTAAACTAGGTGCAAATCTTCGCTCAGGCGCATCCATCTAAGAAATATAACCTAAAGGTGTCTTATAGCACATTGCTGAAACACAGTCAGATGCGAGTTAAGCCATGAGATAAAGTTTTCACTGAATAAGGCATGTGAATGAACGGGAAGAAGCTCCAATCCTGAATCCATACAACAGGTTGAAAATTATTTTACTCCAAGTCAGGATCCACTTTGGGTAAGACATGCCTGAGCATAGAGCTTGTTGAAGGACTGGTTTCTGCTTCTGGGCAGCTGCGTGAAACACCTTTGTAGTTTGATTGCGCTAAAGGAAGCTTAGGAAGTATTTTCAGGCCAAAGCAAAGTCAGAAGCCACTAGAATGTAATACATGTTTAAGAAAAACTCAGGGAACTAGAATGTGTTACCTACAATTGGATTATTTTTTTCTTTTTTAAGAAAAGAAATTATCTAGTTTGGAAAGTGATTCTTGGGCAGCTAGTAGAGCAAAGGTGTCCTGTTCTCAAGACATTAGTAGCACTAAATCAGGGAGGGTGCTTGTCTACTATTGCAACACTACAAGGAACAGTTGGCAACACAGGGAATCTCTCTGTATGCAGTGTGTCCCTCAGGTAAGCATCAACCAGATCATCCTTGGAGGGAACAAGGATAACAATGTCCTAGACCTAGGATCTCCCTGACATTATAACAGGAGATGGGTCACCTGACAGTTTCTTATTTTGTGCTGTGTTGAATGCCTCAGTTTAGGCAATTCCCTTGTGAAGACTGTTTCTTGCTTGCTTGGCATATTGTACCTAAAAGAATTAACGACAAAACTCAGAGAGCTCATAGTAGGCTGCAGAAGCAATAAATGCTAATGGGATTATTTATATGCCACTGGAGTTCAAGCAAGCAAAGGGCTGATCTGGAGGAGTAAGTCAGCCAGACTTCAGAGAATTTCAGATCTTAAGGAATGGATACAGGCACTGGGAAGGTACTTTAAGCAACACTTCACCATAAATTTAGCCTGTAGCGCAGCTTTTCATGCTTCCTCTCTCTACACAGCCCCAGAAGAGGAATTAGGGTAGAAAGCCTCTCTCTCGGTACGCTTTATTGCTAGTGCAGGCTCAGAGCCTCCGCTCAAGGCCATTACTCACCAACAGCACACAGAAAGAAAACTGTGTTGCCTTATTGCAGACCCCCCCCCCCAAACCTATGTGCCATATGTAGGACCTGGACTTGCAGAATCTGCCTTGCCTACCTCCCTACAACCTACCTACTTCTGGAGCAACGTCATAGGACCACAACATCATTCTGAGACAGACACGGGTGTCACATCCCATAAGAGCACCAGAGGTCTGTGGACAGCTGAGTTCAAGCTGTCACAGGACAGTACTGGTGCCCTACATCCATGCATCTTAGAGGTGGCAAGGTGGAACAGCCAGGCTAGATCATCCTCTAGATGGACTTTGTGCCACTGACCACAAGACTAGAGTCCAGCAGTTCCCATCAGAGCCCTTTAAGCCCAGCAGTTCAATCAGTTTTCAGTCCACCTGACTATCCACTTGTCTAGCCCATTGTTCAGCAGCTTGTATTTGTGAATGTTAAGGGAGAAAGTGCTGAAAATCTTGCTAAAGTCAAGACGAATCATATTCATGGCTCTCCCCTCATCCACTGAGCTAGTCATCTCATCGTAGAAGGCTGGTCAAGAAAACTATTTCCAGGATTTACTCCATCATGTACACAAGGACTTTTTTGAGGCTGACCAGCTTGTAGTTCCCTGGATCTTCCTTCCTGAAGATAGGAATGACATTTGCTTTCTTCTAGTTCTCAGGAACCTCCCCCAATCCCCACAACCTTTCAAAAGATAATCAAGAGTGGCCTCACAAGGACACCAGCCAGCTCCTTCAGTGCTCATAGGTGCACCCCATCAGAGCCCACAGACTTGTGTCTGCCCACTCTGTTTAAATATTCCCCAACCTTCCCCTCCTCCACCGAGGGTAAGGCAACTTCTGACAGCCTAGTGAATCCAGTATGTAAATAATGGACATGGGAGACAGCTGTGCTAAATTGTGTGACATACAGGATAATCTGCCAGTTGTTGTGCTGGCAGATGTGTTTGAAAGCTGTCACTTGTTTTTCAAGTGTCATTGAATAAATTCAGATGGGGAGTTTTAAAGAGATAAGGTATAAGCAGAAGACTAACTGCTGGTCAGTAAACAAAGCATATTGAATTCACATAAGGAATTAAACATGAAGACCACTAGGATCTTGGTTAGTTATCTAAAACTAGGGGCAGGATATATTTGTTTAAAATGGTTCCACAGACTTCTGTTTGGACAACTGAATCTCTGCCCAATGCCTTTTGAGATGACTTTGCACGTCCTGCCTGGGCTCTAGCTGCCAGTCTTGATGGGCAAGGGTGTCCTGCAAGTTCTCTCTCAGATACGCCAGACATGAGGAAACGTATTGGGTGCTGTAGAGCATCCCAGACAGATTTGAGCACCTGTATATAGGTGATTAGGATCAAACTCTCTGTCATAACGTGGACCTGAATCCTACACTTAATTTCAAGTTTTATCCCGTGGACAAAGAGGATAGAAAAAATAAATTGTGTAAGAATAGAAAATATAAACTGTCTAAGGCACAGTAGCTGTTTCCTGCTATGCATGCATACAAAGCTTAACCTTCCGAGGAGTAGTGAATAAATGCATTAACAGATAAAGAGAAGTGATGGTCTTAAAGCAGAGGACTCAGCAGCCTCTGGTTCAATTCTTGGCTCAGTCTCTGCTTCACCTGACAAGAGGCTCTTCGCTGCTCATGAAAAAGAGAGAACCCAGCATTTCCCAACCTCAGTGGGGCAACGTGAGGAGAGATGGTTTGTGAGGGGCCAAGGAATACTCTGTCCTAAGGGACTAGGAAACCTGTGAAAACACCTGTTTTTACAAGGAACTTTATTTTCTAAAGGAAAAAACTCACTAGATTCCCCAGAAAAAAGAACAAAGAAAATGTTATCCTGTTTTATACATTTATAGATGAAAATTTTAGGAAGAAGAAATAAAGAATGGATGTAAGGATCATGCACCACCTCACCTGTGACTGTAGTTAAATAAAAGAGATTATTAGTCATTAGTAAATAGGAAAAACTGAAAACGAGGGCTCACTTAAGAACACTTAAAGCTTACTTAATAACAGGGCTCAGAAAGTGTTCAGTCCAAATCTGTTATGTTCATTAACCTCCTGGAAATTAATGGTGCACTTGAAACTACTTCATCAATAACCTTCTAATTAGTCTCGTTCTTAAGGGAAGAGAAAGTGCCCCTACGCGCAGCCCCCTCGCCCTCCCCCGGCCACAGCACCGTGAGCTGTTTGTCGGCACTTCCCCGGCTCCTGGCAAGAGAAGAGTTCTCCCTTGCAACTCACAGCATCAGCAAGCTGCCAGTATCAATATCCACATGCCGCTTTCTATAAAGATGATACTTATTGGGTAATAGGAGTTCTCATCTGTGGTTTTCTCTATGGATGCTAATTCAAACGCAATTTTAAAATTCTGGTTTAGATTATATCTTCTTCCTGTAACATGTAATGAAGCTGCTCTCTAAAGAGGCCTCTTGACTTTCACTAGAGAACTGCAGTACAAGCACAAATGAGTTAGAAGGAGCACGGGCATAAACTTACAGAGATAATATCAACAGTAGTTAATTATCCAATACATTCATTCAAGCTTACACCTCATGAGTGTGTCGCTTATATTTGCCTCAGTTCACTGTAAATCTCCCTTTCATTGCTGTTCACAACCCACACACATTACTTTTTTTTATATATTCTAGAGACTTATATATTTACACTTGGAAAGAAAATTAAATACACCAAATGTCTAATGAGCAGTTCCCTTCTATCCTTAACATATTCAAGGGCCAGTATTTTAGTGCTCTAAAGAAATAAAATCTTTTCTTCAATAGGAGTTTGCTGGCATACTTCGATCACCACTTGTATCTATTTTCAGCATGTATTTGTTGACTGCTCTAGAGCTCATGAAAATAAACAGAGCCTTTTGGAAAGTGTTTTTGTGTTCTAATGATGATAATTAAAAAGATAGTATTCGTGCTGCTTAGATTATATAAAGTGTACTTAGACACCTTTTTAGAATCTAAAGGCAATGAAATGTACCTGTTGTCCTTGTTAAGTACCTATAAGTGACAGGAAATTGATGAACAAATGCAAAGAAAATTGAAAAATGATGCACACTAGGTTTGAAAAATGATTAACAACCACTATAAACATGCACGGTTGTTAATCTAAGACACTTTGAGTTACGGAAAAAGAGGAAATAAATAAATAAAACTCATGCAAAGAGAACATCAGGAGTAAACTTGTATAATAATAAGATAAATTATATGTACCATATTTTTTTAACTCTGCTCTTTGCTGCACATCTTACCTTGATACAGTTACTTATTTCTCCTTTGGAGATATTAGCAGAATTGTTGGCCATTCAAGTTATCAATAGTTTAGTAATGAAAATGAAATGAAGCAATAGCAAACATAAGGATGTTTGTACTAAAGTGCAGCAAAATTTGTTACAATCTACTGCATAGGGAAGTTTTGTTGTATTCTCCCAAGTCAAATAATTTTCTAAATCATCTAGTTTCTACTCTCTAGTAATTTTCACTTCTAGTGAAGAAAGACCTTTTCTTTCAATGAACTGAGTTGTCAAGTAGTCAAGTTAAAAACACTAACAGCTTGCCCAGGTATGAAGATTGCATGGACTTGTATGGCAATCGCAGTGATTTCTTGTTTAATGACTATGGCAGTGGTACAGACTACAGGGATAGAAGAATTTGTAATCCTTCGATCAGGAGTGTGTCAGAAACCTCCCTGTGCTCTGAGCACAGAAAGCAAAGGCATCTTCCTAAATTTCAGAAGTGACCAGGACCTCCAAGTTCTCCTCCACTTCTGCAGGTGCCTGATCACAGCTCCTTTTCAGAACCCATGGTTCAAGGCACTGATGTTGCTTTTTCTCTAAACTCTTTCACGAAGCCTTCAGTGACTAATCAAGTTTGGAGTTGCTGTGGTTATGTTGATAACATCACACAAGTACATTTCCATTTCCAGATTGAACGGTCTTAATTTTTAGAATCAACTTTGGAACCAAGTATTTTCCAGTTAATGTAGAAGCTGCTTTCCAGAAGCAATTTCTGTCATGCATTTTAAAATTATCATTTCTTAAATTCTCCTTCTTAGTAAACTCATTTACCAAGAGCAAAAATAGATGGGCCTTGAACGCACTAAAATCCGGTTTGCTCACTGAAGAGCAGGGGCACTCAAGCAGATGAAGAGCCTGTCTGGTTCATTCTCTTATTTCCAGCAGTGATCGGTAGTAGATGTGTAGGGAAAGAGCGTCAGACACCTATCTGTGAGGTAATTCTTCTATTACTATATCATTCTACCTTCCAGCAATCACTAGCAGAGGGACCTTTCCTCCTGGACTGAGGTTCTATCTGTCTGTTCTTTTGTTCAGAACAGAACACCCTCTTCTTCAGATCAACTGCTAATACAGTGACCAGCACAGACCCTCATAACACACCCCTCCAACTATTTTGAAAACAAGTCATTTGTTCCTACCTCCTTTTCTTATCTCTAATTAGTCATTAATTTATGAAAGCACCTTCTTTCTTGTCCCATGACAACTTCTAGTTAATAGCATTGGGAAAGAACCTCATCAAAAGTGTTCTATGGAAATAAACATAGTATATCAAGCATACCTACTTGCTTCGGAATTTAAAAAAAAATCTAATGGACTAAGAAAGCATGGGTTTATTTCTAAAAGAAAAGGCAAAAGCCAAGTCACGTTGACTCTTTCCCATTATATCATATGCTTATTCATTCTCTCTTATTCATTCATCTTGTGGTCACAAACAGTTGCTACCACATAGGGGCTAGAATGACTTTTTATGCAGAACCCTCTGGATTCTCTTTTGGAAAAAAAGGATCTGACACTTGCCACATGTATTCTTCCTGTTGTAAGGCTACTATAACTGAGAAGCTATACATCAAAGCTGGTTAGCAATTTCTTGTCTAAGTTCCTTTGAAATACCTGGGAGAATGTTATCTGGTCCTTATATTTGTCTTAGTTCCTTTTATTAATTTCTTCTAAAGTACCCTCTATTGACACTAAATTTGAAAGACATCCTGGGACTTGCCTCCCATAAGAAAAAAGCTCCAGGATAAGAACTTCCCAAACTCTTCCAATGCAAAGAATTATCTTATTTTTATGCCTTAGAGACTCCCTTCTTTCAATGTATTTGAAAAAGGTTTTATTATTAGTTCTTATGCTCTTAGAAGGTCGGTCCTCAAAATCTTTGTGGGCTTGCTATATCACAGCTTTACATTTAACTTGCTAGGGTTCACGCTTATTTCTTATTCTCAAGTTACTCTCGTTTGTAGAACTTTTTTTCTGTTGTTTAACTAGGCCTTTAAAAAGGCCACAGTTTTTGTAGCGTATCACCAGCCCCTGCAGAACTTTGTATGGATTACTACTGAAAACATAGCTGCAAAGCAGTAAGGTGATAACTGCGGGACATGAGATTTGCCCGGCAGATACATCATGCAATACAAGTACGCACAGGTTCACAGACTTCAGTCTCCTGCAGGGCAGCTCTTTCCCAGCAGCATTAATGGGAACTCAGTAGTGATGTGTCAAATATTTATATCAGCAGCTTCGGACCTGAACATGTTCCTCCCACATCTCGTCGGGCCTCTTCCCCAGCAAATCACACCAGCCAGCAGTGGAAGACTGTTTGTATTGTGCCTTTCTTTGAATCTTCCCTCCTATTGCGCATCATTTTTAGGGTGTGTTTACGTTTGTACCTCTCTCTCAGGTAGGAGAGGTTCAGAAAGAGCCACCTAAATCCTCTTCCTCGTAGGAACAGTCCTAAAAGGACAGTGAGCAGCACTATCCGAACTGCAAGGTCGGATGCCAGCAGCACAAGAAGGTCAGCCATTACGATGGAAAATACAATTGCCTCTATACCCATGACTGATTGTTTACGTCTGACAGCTCACTGCTTCGTGACATCGTTAGACACAGCAAGTGTGAAATTTAGCTTCAGTAACTCCAGCCCCTCGTTAGAGCTTTCTCTAACATGCCACGGCAGAGAGGCTGAGAGCTGAACGCCACTGAACCATGAAAGGACCCAATATTAAAGAAGACGTAACAGCTGTGGTTCTCATTTTGCGCTGACCGGGCTCCCTGTCCGTTCATGTGATAGATCTGAAGCAGCAGTGGTGGCCGGTGCTGAGTTCAGCAGAAGAGCAGCTTCACAGGTACCTCAGCGCTGGGATGGGCTCGGGGCAGTCTGCCTTCACTGCTCCCTCAGATGGTCAACAGAAACGTGGAAAATGCTTAATGATGGCAGCCCTCTAATTAAGGGAGAGCAGTCTAAGCCTAGAACTAATTTAAGCAAAAGAACTGCCTAATTATAACACATGACTGTACAACTGAGCTCACTTAAACACAGAAGAATTTGAGTGGTTTGAAGGCAAAAACTGTTTACAGAAATTGGTTGAAGAGATACCAGCAGACCCGAATTGCCAGTCCTCTTCTGTAACCTCTTCCATGTGATACGTTCATTTTGTGCCTTTCAAAAACTACTTCTCTCTGTGACCAAAAGAGATTCAGGAGAAAAAGGGGCAGTCACTCAGCGATTTTTGACTTGCCTGTCCTTGAGGACCGAGACCACAGAGGCTATGGCAGCCACCTTCCAGACCCTGATGGCACAGAACAAGAAGGCTGATTTAACTTGCAAGGCTAAATAAGAGCGAAGAGAAGTGTCAGGGTAAAGACCACACTGCTGTACACAGAAATACTGGTATAGACTTTTAAAGCCAGGTAGAATTTTTCTGTGCAAAGTCCCATTAAAGCAAATGGAAATGAACATCCAGTTCTATACACATCTTTGGAAAAACTCAGCTCTTTTACCTCCTATGCTTCCAAACCAGGATTTATGCTCTCTAAAACCAACCAGTAACTAAAATTAGCATAAGACAGGTTGTACTGGATATACAAGATAATTTCTTCAAACTATACAGGTAAGAATTTTAAGTTAACTACAGATACCACTCCTTGTCCTCGAAGGTATTGAACAAATCCACTGGACACCACTTCTTAGGTTTTCTGGTCTGTATCACAGTCTACTCTAGTCACATTTATTGCTAGATGTTTATTAATACTAGAGGACTGAGTTGCTATCACTTAAAGAGTTACTTTATATTTATGGAGGTATGCGTACGCAGGTTTTTGCTACAGAAAACAGAATACAGAAACATAAAGCTTTAATAAAAGTGGTTTAGCTAACCTTTGCAAGGGCAGAGTACACACACACACACAAGCAGTCTCTGCAACTCAGCTGACACAAGGTAATTCATTAAGCACCAGTAATCCAAATTTGTGGGAGCCCTTGGTTTTCCAGAACTATCCTCTCACTTAAGACGCCTCACAGCTGAATTACCAGGTTTGAGCTTTTGATTTTCAGCCACAAACGGTACAGATATTATCTGAAGCTTGATACATACATTTCCCAAACAGGCACTTTATAAGGAGGCTCAGAAGTCAGATACTCACTGATCTGGTTGGTAGATGCACTATAAAAAGCATTTACAGTAGTTGGGCTTGTAAACCACCTGTAGTAAGAGCAAAAGAGAGCGGCAGTCAGTACATCTTTATGAATAGAATGAGCAAAGACAAAAAGTGAACACAGTAGAAGGAAGCAAAAATGTCAAAGACCTAGGATACATTAAGTATTTCTCCCTTTCAACACATGCTACCTGCACTTTCTGGAACACTGAAATCTGTTGTTTAAGGGCTTTATTTTAAGTGCATACAGTCAATGAATGTTCAACAGGAGCGATTGTTAAGCTTCCTGTTACCTAATCTGTTTTATTCCTAAGTGACTGTTGTGCTCATGAGGTCCGCCGTGCTGACGAAGTGAAGTTCACGCAACAGAGGCTGCAACACTGAAGGCAGCTGTGAAAACTCTCCTAGGTGTCTTTCAACCACGTGTAGAGAAACTCCCTCTTGAAATTAGAGGAGAGCATTTTAAAATGAGTGAAGTGGCTTCAGATGCTTTGCCGAACAACTACTTGAACAATTAGGATGATGCCAGCAACATGGGCAGGTGCTTTCTGGGAACCTAAATTCAAAATAAACAGCTTCACATTCTGTAGCCTACACAATGAACATGGCCGTCGGTGTGCTCATAAACAAATGGGCCTCTTGCAAGGCAAAGCAAATTTAAAAAGGAGTATTAGCGTTTCTTCTCACAGTTAGATTTCTCATACATACTGGAGGGAAACCTAGATTTGAATAGCAAATAGGATTTACGAATCTCCATAGCCTAAGCTCACCTATATTGACAGTGGTTTCACCCATATGAGTGGAAAATCTCAACTGGCTTCAGCAAGATCCAAATCCCCTCTGATGAAACTCTCAGTTCAGTGAGTCCAAGTTTTCACTTTATGATTTTACAAGGAAGAACTGAGATAATAGAAAAGTAATAAAGATGATGAAAATTAGTATTTAATTCATAATAAATTAGAAGCAGCTCTAGTAAATGTCCAAACAGGAACATCCTGATGTCTTTAGCAATGCATTACTCATAAGTTTTGTAAAGCCAAATGAATGCAATGCAATTGCTTTGCAAAATTTCTTTTAAAGGAGAAGAGATGGGAGCCGCAAAACAAAGACTAAGACAAAGGAAGACCTATCGGAACATGGAATATGTGTGATGCCATTGACGATCATGTACACTATCTGTGCTTTAAAATAGCACCATCAAATGAATTTGTTATCTGCAAATCCTGACTGTTTTTCTGGCAACTGATATCCTCACACAAACCATGCAACAAAGGGGAGAGTTTTAGAATGGCAGCATTCTGTCTTTCGTCAATAAATTTATCTGCTTCTCTCATCTTCAAAGCTAAGCAGCTTATTCTACAATGCAGCAACTAGAAAAACTAACCAACAAAAGCAAAGGGTGGATGTCACGTAAGTATGTTCACCATCCATCACATTATAGGCTCTAATTGCCATAGATAACTCTGCCTATTTTGTTTACTACGAGATTCTGAAGGGGAGGAGCAGGGGGAGGTTGCTTTCTGGTGTGTTTTCTGTTTCCTCTATAATAAAGAAATTAAATTTTAAATGTAATGTAGTGAGATAATGGAAAATTGAAGAAAGAATGCTTATGGTGAAGGGATAAAGAAAAAATTAGGGGGCTTAACTAACTACATTTCAATGTTATGTTTGTTTACAGCAGCAAGTGGTTGAACTGTTTTGAAGGATGCAAGCCAGCCACTTGTGCACTGGAACTTATCCTCCAGGCTTAGCAAGCGGTAGCTCTGGAGGACTGTGTCCCTTTTTTGACAAGGAGATAACCCACCTGAAAGGGACCCATCTGAAACACTCACGACTTTAATTTAGATGTTACTGTGAGTTTGAAAAAAGACACATAGCGTTGTGACTTCCACCTCACCCTGTTGGCTTGTTCTACTTACAGCGGCCTTTCTGTTCTCACAAACAGCAACTTTTAAGCACGAAAAAGGCTGCCAGGACAACAAATCCTCCCTTTTTGCAAATCCTTCTTAGAGCGAGTGTCTTACAGGGCGTCTCATTTCTAGTCACAGGATCAAGGGCCTGAGACAGATAACAGCTACTTCAAAACAGACTAATGTGCTTTGTGCTTCTCCCCGTCCTCTTTGCTGCTGCAGCCTCAGGGGCTGACCGCAACTAGTTCAAGATAGGAACCAGCACAAGCAGTGGTTAAAGAGCTCTTCACTGACAAGCGACACGTCCCTAACAGCACAAGTTTACCCATTGTTATTGGGTGAGGAGCTAACCAGTGATGGACGTACTCGTCACCGCAGGAGCACCTCGCTCTGCCCGAGAGCAACTGCAAATGTTGTTACCGTTTGGTCTGCAGCTACTGAGGGAGGACATCACACCACTGCTGGCCAGGCCTTCATACCTATGGACTCATAGACTCGTAGCTCATAGACCAGCTGCTAAGACTCATCACAACATGCCCGTCCTGAGGTGGCTTCTTTCTTCACGATCTACCACCGCAATAACAGAACCCATCCTGTTTCCTGAGCTTATTATAAGCCAAAGACTGATAGCAGCCTCGATTTTCTCACTGTAAAACTGAACTAAGTTATTTCCAAGTCACTCTTCCATAAAGAGGCCTCAAGAATGATTCTGTATGAAGTTTGTTATGTTTTTAAGCAGCTAGGAAGAGGAGAGTTAGCAGCTGTACCAAGGAGTCGGGAAGAACAAGAGTTCTCCAGTGACAAGCAGAGTATACAGCTGAATTTCATACTTGATGTTCAGACACTTGGCAAGGAGCATATTTACACTCCAGCATTTTGTTGTACCATTCTGAGCCCCTCGCAGACAGATTTAGGAAGCATTTTCCACAAAAGAGCAGAAATAACCGAGACTGCTTCCATTCAGACTAGCAGAACTTCACCTCTCATCCGTCATCCTCTTTCAGTAAGCTCCTTGAGATGACTGAACCTTCAGTGACAGACCTTAACTAATAACACATCAAATTACTATATGAAGGTCTGTAATAAATAGCTGTCCCTGATAAATTTTAAGCTGAAGCAAATTTAGAAATAGCTCTCATTCCTGTTTGAAGTCAGGTTGCCTGGGCATTTGCTCTAGGTCTGGTTACAATTTCAGTGCATCTGATCTGTTAGCAGAAGGATGGAAATAAAAGACAGTCATAAAAAACTCTAAGCACTTACTAATTACAAACTAAATTAAAAAAAATAATCTAGAAATGTTTACACTGTTTCCATTTGCTCTTAGCGTGTGAAAAAGGGACAGCTTTGAATGATGTCCTGTAAAATTACCTACCAACTACTGCAGCAGCCAAAACCCAGCGCTGCAGACTTGACACTTGCATGTTTGAGATTTCTCTTGCAGAAATAAAATCTGAAACCTGCACTGAGATAGCAAGCGGGGCAGATACGCTTTTAGGTTTGTGTTTCTTTAGGCTACAATCTTCTCATGATATCTTCCTTTCTGAGTTAAGAGAATAGTCTGCTACATTGCCAGTCATGAAGAGGGGTGACTGGAACATTTACAATACAGGGAAAACTTACTAATTAATTTAATTCTCTGTAAAGCACAAGCTGAATTTGCAATTTGTTCTCTCGACTTTTTTGAGTTAGAAGAAATCACTCAGGTGGAGCAGAATTTGGTGTTCAACATCCCAAGTAAGAGTTTAAAAAAAAATAAATCATAAAAGTAAAGAAAATTAACTTGTGAATGTAAAACCCACTTAAGCTGGTTAGAGGTGAAAGGCTGTACAAACCTGCTAATGAAGCTGGAATCTGGAAAATCTCTTCCCAAGAGCGGACTATATAATGAAAAACTCCTGGGGGGAGGCAATCTTCAAGGCAACTTTCAAAGGCTTATTTCCTATTCTCATTGTTAGTCTCTTTTATACGTTTTCCCATGTGGAAACAGAGGATTAGCCTCCCAGGCCAGGCTGCCGTCTGTCTCCCCTGGGGCTGGGCAAGAAATTGGGATGGTAAAGCTGGGCTCAGCCTCCGGTGCCACATCACTGCTTAAAATGAGGTTCAAAGACCAGGACAAGGCTCCAGGAGGTTCCTTTCCAGCCCCTCCTCTCCAGGGCAGGTCCACCCACAGGATTTCTGAGCTCTCCAGCAGCGTCTCTCCAACAAACCACAGCCTGGCCAGTGTCTTTCATGGCTGCTTTTCCCTGTTTGCTGAAGGAGCTTTTACACTGTCCTTAATGGCATCCAGCCACTCAGGGCTGCACTCCCCGGCGGTGAACCAAGAGCCAGGGTTTACAAACAATAGTGTGTGGTCAAGAAACTGTAGTAGGTCCTGGAGGAGACTCAGGAATCTTCTCACAGTACACCTCCTCTGTGTCCTCTTATAGGGATACTAGATGCCTGTATCTCTAGCACTGAAAGTTGAGTGAAAAGTGAAGACAGATTTGGCCAGATCTAAAAATCTTAGAGGAGGTGTCCTGATTTCAGAGGAGAAAGATTAATAATAATTAAGTGGTACACCCAAGAAGTCCTCTGATGCCTCGCTATTTGCAAGTATGATAACAGGGTTGAGAAGGTTAGATTCAATCACTATTAAAAAGGTACGGGTGTGTATTTATATATATACATACACATTGTGTACGCGTATTTGTATGTATGAATGTATATGGCTCCATGGATGGGCAAGCAAATGCCACTAAACCCCTGATTCTCCTTTCGCTCTCCCTTCCACATGGCTATCACTTCCCCACGCACTACCTTTCACCTCCCTCTCTTCTAGTTGTGTCTCACCTGGGTTATTATATTTGTCTTCACGCCTCGTCCCCTTCCTCCCACGCTCACCCCCTCCAGCCTCGCCTCCTCCATTCAGCCCCCTCGATCCAACCCACGCTGTTTCGTGCATCATATTCCTCAGCTCCTGCCACAAATCCCTTTCGTATGTCTCTCTCCTGATACCTGAGCACTTCTTCTCAGTTGATAGAGCCAGCTGTGAAGACAACAGCCATCTCCCCAGACAGCTGTTAGGATTGCAGCTGGCCTCCAAAGCAGGTGTTGAGGACAGCAAGTTACACCTCCTGCAGCCACGGTGTCCACAGGGGAGCCTGGCCCCAGGACTGGCAGAGCAGGTGGCTCCAGCACCCCAACACCTTGTCACAGTTTCTTGGTACCAGTTGGGTATATCTCCCCCGTCTTGGTACCAGTTGGGTACATCCCCCCATCTTGGTACCAGTTGGGTATATCTCCCCCGTCTTGGTACCAGTTGGGTACATGCCCCCATCTTGGTACCGGTTGGGTACATCCTCCCATCTTGGCACCGGTTGGGTACATCCTCCCATCTTGGTGCCGGTTGGGCCAGGTGCATCCTCCCATCCATGGCCTAGGCAATGCCTTGCCAGACTTCCTCCGTGCACCTTTTTCCCCTAAGGCAGAAAACTGCTAGGGAGGGAAGGAGGGAGCAGAAGAGAGGACAAAGAATTTTGATAATTACTCCTGCTTTGGGGGACTTTTTTTTTTTTCCCCCTTTTTAGACTTCAAAACTGTTGCATTTCCAGAAAAACTTATTTCCACTTTGATATCCAAGTTCCCCCTTGCCTTATCAAACTCTTTTGTTTTGTATCTCCCACCTCCTTTGTCTGTGCCCTGATGGTGCTTTGAGTAAACCATTATTTTGATTTTTCTCTTTAGTTAACTACACTGAGGAAAGTGAGTCCAGTTTGAAATAATATTGCTGAGAAATCTAGACTGTCTGCTAAATGAAAACAGCATTTTACCTTTTGGGGTAACTTTACTAGCTAGTAACTTATTTCCTTAACCACTCATTTGCTTATTTATCTTTTTCAGTCCACAACTTGGACCATCTTATATTATCTATCTCTAAATATAAATGCTATGCTAAAAGCTACCAAACTAGGGAAAAGAAGAAATGAAGCAAACAAAAACAAAACCCCAAGGGGAATTCTCTATTAACACAGTGCCAAGCTTTAGTGTAGACCAAAGATCTGTGGACTTCTATGAAATACAAAAGCTTAAAAAAAAAAAAAAACAAACAAAAACAGAAAAAGAAAAGAAAGAAAAAAGAGAAGTAAAAGCATCAGAAAGCAGTAGAGCTCAACAGGTAAAATGTGGCAAGTGCTGATATTTTTTAAGGCCAGATTTGACATGCCTCAGACTGGTGGGTGGGAGTTATTGGTTTATTATAATAAATTTTTTAAAAAATTACTGGAGGTGGCAGTGACTCTCTGTGCCTTGGTACCCCTCAGCAGACACAGCAGAAGTGGACAGTGTGACACCACTTTCAGAGCCCTTCTCCGTCACCAAGCAGGCACAAAGGCAGAATAATCTCCCAGTGGTAACCCGGTGGGGATTACCCCCAGCCCCACAGAAGGCAGAGCATACAGCTGTGCTGACAAAAGAGAGAGACCCAAAATCAAACTGGGATCCTCCAGGCCAGTGTGCGCCCCGTGGGATGACAACGAAAAGCAAGACAAAGGTGATGAGGGGGCTGCTGTTAACTACTTCTTGAAATAAGATGGTAAAGACAAGCATGAGAAAGTGTTCGATCTTGTAGTGGGCAATCGGGTAAAAACCTCCATTTTTTAAGCATGCCCATGTGAAAGTTCTCAGACCACAGCCCTTGAGGTGTGCAGTCAGGGATTACCTGCCAATTAATTTCCTTACAGGGGCGATTTCCCATCGTGCCAAGGACCTACATGCTCTGCGTTAATGCTGCCCCGATGCTGTTCACGAGGAGGAGGAGGTTACTAATCACCATTGCTATGGAGAGGAAAGTGTTAGATCCCTGCTCGCGTGGAAACTCTTGGCCTGAAGAGAACATACCGTTGTGATCTAGCCCTGGCAGCCAGGGCTGCAGGAAAGCCCGTAAAATCATCACCAAGATCAACCATTGCAATGTCAGAGAAAGGTGTGACGGGAAGGTAAAATTCACAATTAAAATTAAGTTAAAAACAACCCCTTGAAAATATGGGGCCAAATCACAAAACTCTAACCAGGAATAGCCTGTGCTTCTCGGGCTGACATCCTCTACCTGCCACCCCCGAAACAAGGTACGCTTCTGTTTGAGTAGGAATTTGTGGAGCCCTAAGGAAATACCACCACAGGAGCTAAGCAGCAGCACCGATTCCAAAGTCTCTGTGTAGGAGGAGTCATTTTTAAGTAGCATGATTAGGCTAATTAAGCTCTGTTTAGGTGTTAATTTGCATTTTAAGGATTTGATTACCCACCAGTAAGAAGAGAGACTGATTCTGTCATGTATTTTATGACAGTATGTGACACAATCTGCACTCTCATGTTTACAAATAAATAAAAATAACATATGTAAATTAAAATATGTTTTATTCCATATCATTGCTATCAACAGCAGGTAACTAACAATGCTGATTGCTATTACTAATAATAATATTATCTCTTACTAATGGTTCCAGTCTTAGAAAAATTGTTTCATAAATCCCTGCTGTATCATTCCAAATTCTAACTGTGGCCAAGAGACATAATCCATTTTTAACTGAGATTCAATTACCCCTTTTTTCATTAAACTAAGTTTTAGCTGAAAGCTTATGACTTTGTGCAGCAGAAGAGGGATACCTAGCACTTCTTAGACAAAAAATATCCACAGCAGTTTCTGAATAACGGGGGGGTTTGCCTATGGGCTTTCTGCGTCATAATACGTAGCTGTGTATATAATTCTATTAAAACATAAATTGTATAAATTAAATAAAAAAGATTAAAGTATTCTTAGACCATTATGTGCCTTTGCCTTTTGTCTACTCACTCTGTTTTTGGAACTTCTTTTCTAAGCCAGTAGAAATCAGATTGGGCTGCGTATTTGCGAGTTTGCAACACATTGCCAAAATAGTCACTTTCTGTAAACTTCAGCTGTACGGACAAAGCACAGACATTTTTAAAGCATGTCCAAGGAAACAGAAGATGACATAAAACAATCAGAACTTTTATTTTAAACAAGATAATCACCTAATTTTTTAGCCATTATCAAAGCAAGTAAAGTTTTCACACTTGGTAGGGAGAAAAAATATTTTGTGAGCTTAGTTAAAAAACAGTGGCTGAACAGCTCTACACAAGGGACTGGAACGTCGGAAAATCTCTCGCCTGTGCAAAGGGGAGCTGAGGAAATCCGAAGTACCCAGTGATGAATTGCAGCCTGCACGTTCCTATGGCTATTATTAAGACAGCTTCTTTTCCAGAAGGAAATAGGTCTACTTTTCTTTTTAGAAGTGCATTTTAAAACCACTTTCAAAAAAGTAACAAAGCCCCCTTCTCAGTTTGTTTTGCATTTTATTATGAATTCTTCATACTCTGTGCCCTCTGAGGGTTCTGCTGCTGCTTTCTTACTGTTTCTTACGTTAAATGCTTACAGACATAAGCCTCCATGCTTCCATAAGCCTCCAAATCTAACCATGCAAGAAAAAGTTTATAAATCCAGATGATATCCCTGTCACCAGTTTCAAGCAATCCTAGGACTTGTGAGGAAGTTGCACTTCAGATGTAAACTATGGTTTTGCAACTGTGATTAGCAAATGGTTTTTGTCTAGACATTACCACTTATCTGGACAAACAATTCCATATTGATAAAGTTGGTCACATCTGCTGTTTCATTACACCGCCTTCACAGCATCATCGTGCCCTACTCGTTCCAGGAACAAGGACTAGGCCAGTAGAGTTGGTTCTTCAACATTGTCTCAAGAAATTATGCCTGTGTTTAGTGTTTGTTCATGTTCTCTGGCAAAGATGACTATCACTCTTGTATTTTACCGATTCAGGATTGAATTTGTGGTTGTACTTTGCCTGTGACTTTCAGTAATACAATTCATCACAGGCATGCCACAGTTACCCCTTTGGAAAATGGTAAAATATATTATTCTTCATCATCTGCCTTCCTGCTCTAGTTCGGCTGAACAACTACTGGGTCAGGAAAGCGTCCCCCCACAGTATCCTTGTCCAGCAGCCAGCACAGTAGGCCTATACATTGGTTATATATGATTAAAGCAACAATCATAAATAAAATTCATAGCCTGGAAAGATGAGGAGAGCCTATATAGGGCATCGTGAATTGTGATATTCTGAGGAAAAATGCATTTGTATTTTTGAAGACCATTACTTTGAGGAGAAATGCTTTTGTTTTGTTTCATTTTTATAACTAAACGCAATGACAGTGTATGTTTGACCTTTAAAATCCTTAATTGCAGGAACGTTCTTGGCACCCAGGCACATTTTACTCCCAGCAGGCCTCGTGGTCACCTCGCTTAGCCACACTAGCATTCACAATTTAGACATGAGAGCTAGCATACTTAATTCAACATCTAAAAATAACCAGGCAAGCAGAACTCCAGATGCATGCCAAACGAAAGAGGAGCTTTGATTTTAGACAGCAGCGAAACAGAGCAAAGAATGGCTGCAATATGTAAAAGAAGAAAGCTGCAAGTCTGACACTTACCATTTTGATGTCTTCGTTAATATATGTGTCATTCATTATAAAGTGAGGGTAACCCACTTTTGCCATAACTGCTTTTGCCTTTGAAAAAGAAAAAAAAAGCGTTGGCAGATATAAACATTTCTCAGCATGTGGCGCTTTTTTTTCCCCCATTTTATTTCCATTTTTTATCATTATGCCTCCCTGAACGCATCCTAATTTAACTTCAAACCAGCTTGCCTACAAGGTAAACTCGGTGCTGCAAATGAGCTTTGCATCACAATGTGGAGGGTCCATGTTCTGTTGTCAGATTATCACAGTGGGTCTGTTGTTGCCTGCAGAGTTTTTGCAGACTTACAGCAATGTGTTTGAGTGCCAAATCTTAACAGCTGATTGCTCCTACCGGTTTTTGTGTTAATCAGATGGTCAAATGCCTGTTTTTACAGTATTTTCCAAAAGACGACAGGAAACGGCCCGTTTTGCTATGGCGCAGTAGCTGGTACACATCCAACTGTTCAAATGGATTTGATACACAGATATGGGAGAATCTGGGTCCCAGCACGTGCGGACTGGTGTGTTTCCACTGACGGTCACTTCCATTTACACTTGAGGATGAGTGCACACTTTTCTGAAGGACACTGTACTTCCCTAAAACCGCAGGGTTGATCTTTGTTCCATTCTCCATTTTCATCCCTCTACTTTGCAGTCTTTGCCCTTTCCCTAGTGTCAGTAAAGATTTTAAATTAGACACTTGACTTTTCATTAACTTTGGGTTTTTCCTTCTTTCAGTCATGAATTGGTCCCAGTGTTTATGCACAATCTGTGTAAATGCTCTGCTGTGAAGTGATAGTAGCTGTAGATGAGTATTCCTGTTTTGTAAATCATTGCATAAGTATATGAACAGCCTTAGTAATGTCCTCACAAAAACACGAGCAGGCCGCCCAGCCACCCAGAATCGCTGTGGAAACAACACATTTCCAGAAGAAAAGCAGAAGGACACAAATGGATAAGGTGACATACCAAGAAGTGAAATATGACAAGTCCATAGAATAAATTAAAGCCATAGTGGACTAGGGTAGCAAAAAGCTTTCACTTTGTACGTTTTCAGAATGCTGAATGTAATTTCTTCTTAAGTCTTTGGAATTCCCCCCACCCCTCAAAGACACTCATCTAGAAATTTGTTCTTCAAACTCAGGTGTCTAAACTCAAATGAATATTGCAAGATATGAAGTGCAATAAATAGATTGGCCTTTAAACCCACTGCATACCAACCCTGCATTCTGCTCTCTGCAAGCAGAGCCGGGACCTCTCTGGGGTCCACCGACTCCTATTTTCCTCCTGCTGCAGGGCATGACTGTTCAAGGGAAGATTCCACCTCCTCCACAATGAAATCCTTGACCCCTTCTCCCCCTCCACAGTGTCTCAATACAGCAGGGCCTCCTATAACAGTAAGAATTAGAAACATCTGTTCCATGACCGTAAGAAGGAAGCCGATGGAGGACTGCCTCCGTTGAACCAAAATTATTTTGTCAGCTCTTTTATTTTTCAAGAAGAAAGGCCTCCTTGCTTCTTCAAACTTCAATTTCCCAATCTCATTTCCAACCCAAAGTCATAATCCTCCATTTGTGACATCACACTTAATTGTGTTTGAGATAATTAAGATGTCACAAACAGAAGATTACAACTTCAGGTAGGAAATTAGCAGCAGGAGCAGATGATCTCTTAAGCAAGAAAGATCCTATTGTCATGCAAATATACCTAGTGATAAAAAAAAAATCAATGGAAGACAAATGCTGAACAGGAAATATGAAATGAGCCAAATAACTCTCAGCAGAATGTTTTCTCAGTTATCCAGAAGGTAGAGCTGCCTTTCAAGATATTTTAAATGCTTGAGGGGGATAAAAAGCAGGGGGTGGGGGGGAAGGCACGATTCATCTACAAGTTTATATATAATCAAGAGCGTCTATTTTTTTCCTGGTGGTGTTGTCAGGTCCAGCTGACTGAACTTTGCAAGGAACTGGAAAATTTTCTTTTCCGTTTCCAGTGTTTTAATCCTAGTTGAAAGTAGTCTAGAGAAAGGAAAGAGCCAAACTCATCAGTTTTAGTTTCTGCTATGTCAGCTGCTTAAACAAGTTCGGTGAATCTCAAAATGTTCTGCATGTGTTCAGAGTACCCATCTGAATCACTTCCAGTAGCCTCTGTGTTGGATCTACTTAATTGAGCCCCTGAGCATTTTGATTAAAGAGATTTAATTTAAAAACTAACTTGTATGATGAAGAGTAAACCCTTTAAGAACAATTTATAGTGCAACTTGCAAAAAATCAAGTGGCTTTTAAAGAAAAAGTAAGGATTAACTGGGTCAGTACAATGTCATTTCACTAATGATTTAGCCAGTACAACATTGACCAAAAATTGTTGATCTTGTTTTGGCACATAAAAGAACATTTTTGGGTTTGAGCTATATTATAGCCTTTAAAAAACACTCTTAGCTTCTAGACTGTCTTCCAAATAAAAGCAAATAAATTCACACCTCATTGGCTGTAAATGCAGAGGACTATGAAGCCAGCCTAGATCTAGGAGCACTTTGGTGAAAGAAGCAGAGATGGACCCTGCCCTCAAACCCATTGTGCTAGTTGTCCGGTTGTGACCACAATATGTCCATCTCCACTTCACCGCATGGACATTCTGGGGTCTTTGTGGAATATCTGCCACATCCACCTCAGTCTCTTCTTCCACAGCAGCCCGCTGAGAGCAGCAGCTTGGGACTGCCAGGTTTTGGCCCTTTTAGACCCCACTCCTTAACCAAACATCTCTAAGGGTGAGGAGGATTCCTCCAGGCTCCTTAAGAGCAGGTCTGACATAGGGTGACCAAATATCATATATAATCATATAATATCATAGATAATCCTACAATTAGTATTTAACATTCATTTTTTATTTTAGTGACACTTCAACCCTTCACTCTTGTCATGGCCCTGCTGCATTAGGAAAGGAAGATGGGAAGAGTTCTCTCAACTGGACCACCTCAGGAGAGCTGGGCTCACTTGTCAGGTCACACACACTCTTGCTTTGTGACTTTCACAATTGATGTCACGAGATTAAGATTTCCAAGCACAAGGGAAAAGTGGTTGGACACTACTGAGATACATAAGCCCCTAGTAAATAACAGAGTTTGTCTCAAAGAAATTTTTGAAAGTAAACTCAAAGGTAATGCTGTTCCTAGTACTTTGATGTTTTATCAATGGCTAAAGCTGTCTGTATTTTGTGAGGTAGAAATATATAAGGGGAAAATGTTATTTTATTGCATTTGTTACTTAAAAGTTCTTACCACAATATGTGTAGTTTAGAAGACTGAGCAGATGAGAGAACTATATACTCTCTAATGACTAAAGTCTAAGGTAGGCCTTACTAGCACTGTAATTCTGATGCCTTCTTAAAGGTTCCACCAGTCATGTAGGATAACAAAAAATCAGAAAACACATTGTTACTACACCACTAAGTTAATTTGCTATTAGAAAATGTAAGTACATGTTCAAACCCCATTACAAAGCTTCTAGATCATCTAAAATCACAAATGAACAACATCCTTTAGGAGCCTTTTTGAGAACATCTAGAGCAAGAGCTGATGGAGAGCAAACAGGTACAAGGTTGCCACATGCAATCCATGTCTCGCTATACAGCGTGTGTCTCAGATTGGTTCTAATGGTATCAACGACACAGCCAAAAATTCAGAGGTGTGCCATGCTCCCCTGAGGTCCTACTCAGCTAGTGGCTTAGGGCCACCTTCTCTTCACCCTGTAGCACATACTGGTGTGGGAGGAACAGAGGAATATGCTTGCTTGATCTGAAGGACCAAGACCATCTCTTTTTTCGACAGGCTGCCCCCAACAGCCTGACTCCAGCTTGGGACGAGGTCCAGGCCCATACAGCCCATGCAGGCACGTAGGGCAGGAAGCACGGGTGGCAGGCCAGAAGGCTGTGGCATGCCAGTAAGTTCCCTGATGCTGCCAGTGGAGGACACGTGGCTCTGTTTCCTATAGCCAAAGCAAAACCCATGAGAGGACATCAGAAGCCCTCTGAAGTCCTTGGGAATCCCTCCAGCTGGGATTCCTCCCAGGGGCTTTGCATCAGGTCCAAGCCTGTCCAGCTGAGCCCAGCACACAGCCTAGTTTATTTACACCACAGACAAGTTAGAAAGCAGGTTTCTACATTTCCATGTTGGAAGTCTCTTGCGTCCTTGGCTATCTTTTCTGTTCACTTGAGTAATATTTAACAGCAGTTTGAAGACTCCTTATTCATACAGCACAAGAAAGTGGAAAACTCTTCTGTGACTGGCTTGCTCTTTGATAATGAAGTCAGTATTTTCTCCTTGATAAGATTAGAAGTATGTTTAAGAGACCAGCCTTGCAGGAGGCATGCACACACATACGGGGAAAGCAAATTAAATGTGACGAATGTACAGGAACCAGCCATGTGGTAATTGCACATGAATCTGTGGTAAACGCACCATGCACAACTTTTTATGGTTTAAAAGCTCATTTAATTCCCTTCTCTAATTTGCACATTAAATAACCACGTGCACAGGAAGAAAAGGGGCGATGGGGTATTTCCCCCAGCTATCATTAAGCACTCAGCCTACCTTAGGCTGTTGGGTAAATTAAGAAGAGTCATCACCGCAGGCTTCCTCTCCTGCCACTGAAAGCGAGAGGCTCTTGCAGGGGGTGACGCAGAGAAGCAGCATGCTTTAGAGTAAGTTGTGATAACTGTTTTCTATCCCAGAAGCCAGAGAGAGCAGGCTCTGAGGCACAGGATCTGGACTGGGACTACTCCCTCCACCACGGATTACGCATGGAAGTTTCCCCGCTGACTTCAACGCAGTCAGGATTTTATCATTGGTTTCTCTTTCTGCCACGAAGAGAGCGTTGTAAGTCAGCTTGCTACAGAGACAAAATAATAAATGACCTTTCACTCTTGACTTAACAACTTGCCAACGTGGGAACGCACACATGTTTCAATGCTACAAAGCATCCCAGTTTCCAGTCTAGTCAAATTCTCGTTCAGCAACCAAACTAGGCACGTCAATCTTCTGAGAAACTTTTTTGCCCACCAGAGTATGCTTTGGATATTTTGGAGGCCTGCTAGCAACACCGAGTACTGACATATTGCACTTAATGTAAAACAAAACAAAACACATATCTCACCCTTGACAAAGTTTTATGAGTCTGACACAGATCTTCTGTAGATCAACTTGACTCACAACAACTTTGTAGAGATCATTTTCAAGCTTCTAAAAATATAAAAAATTAATACAATTACAGTTCACTGAAAAATTAGCATGAAATACATTCTGAAAGCTAAAATCATTCATGGCAAAGTAATGTTCCATTTAATTAAAAAGATTAATTCAGCTTTTATGTACGTGTCTGGTCTTTTCATTTTTCATTGAAAACAGATGATTCAGGAGCCATCTGGTAAAACTGCTGCATAAATATCACTGCATCTATGCAGGTTTTACGTATAGAAAAACTAGGAAAATAGAGTGATGGATCTTGGTAAAACACAGAAAAGTTCCATCACAGGGCTAAAGCCCAATCCTACAGATATCAGTAGGCAGTGACCCACTGACTTGAGTGGGAGACGGACTGGGCCCACCTTAATGGTGTATATTATTTCCTACGCAGGGGCCATGTGAAATGTCAGGGATTTGCACATCATCAGCTGCAATCAGAAGTGAAGTGGCAACTCATACACGAACACTTGGCCTGAGATGATGATTTTTAAGAGTACTTGATCTGCAGTGAACTGGCTGTAATCCATACTCCAGAATATAGCTAATCATCAAACTATTTATTTTTAAACTTTGGCTTTAGCTTTCCTCTTATATTTGCATATCACAACAATACAAACTGTGTAGACTTTTCAGGATTTTCAGAGCTAGTGTTTCGTTTAATAATAACTCACATACCACCACCTCACGCTGCACCATAACCCTCCCCTCCATATTTCACTAATTGTTTTTAATGTTCTAAGTTAATTGATTGTGAAGATGGAAAATACAGCTATCATTCCATTCTTGTAATAGCTTGTGTGGACAGGGGGTAAATAAAAAATTTTAAAAAAAAGTTACTTAAGTGAATAATCACACCCATCAAGTACACATAAAATTGTTTCCAGTTAAATACACACTGTGGTTTCAAAAGTAGCTGAGTCCATTTAGCAGCTTTGTGCTGCCAAATGACAAAAAAGTCTTCATCCTCGCTCTTCTCCCCTGCTCCTCCCATCTCTGTCCATGCTTCTGCTCACGCTGCCTGCACCCATTGCCTCCAAAGGCTGCCTCGACTCCTTGCGGCATGTTTCTGGGAGACTGCTTCACTCACTAACATAGCAGAAATCTATCCAAGTTTTTCCCCAGCTAATTCTCCGCCAGATCAGTGAGCTGAACCGCTGGCTACACGGAGAGACCCAGCAAGCGCTGGAACTAGCACAAGACAAGTGCTGGGAACGCATAACGTGGCAAAGCTGAGAAGGAACAGCGAATGGGTTATGTGTTACATCAGTTGACCTCTTCCTCTGAATCATCTTTTGAAACCAAAGCCTCACTCAAAGAAAACATCCTGACGAGAAAATATTACCTAGTACACTTAGAAACACCATACCGTACGTTACCATCCTAGGAAACGGAGAGGAAAAGGGACACAAAATTTTCTAAGCAAACTGTTGGTTGGGACTGTATATTCAGTCTTAACATTCACCATGTAGCAAGATGGTATTATTACTACTAACCATAAAGTTGCAAGCACCTGAAAGTTTGGTAGGATTGCCATGCGCAGATGGGTCAGAAAAAGCAACACTGTACATCAGAGTGTCTCTCTTTCCTGTCCCAAATCCCTTTTGCTCCTGGCTCTCTGGAAGACAAAGACTCAAGCATTGGTTGAAGCACTGTGACGATAATCTCACCGGAATTACATTTTCAGTTTAAACTAATCCTGCATTAGATTTATTTATTTTTTTAGCAATAGAATGGAACTAAATCACAGAAAATGGGAAACAGTTTTACTTCTATGAAAATACAAGTTCACTGTGATGTTTTTGCAAGCGTAACTCCTTAGTTCAATGCAGCAGTATAATTAATACACCTACTCATATTTTCTCCTACCAGCTTGGTTCCAAACTCATCCTGCTGCCAGCTTTGCTTTAATTTTGCTAAGAAAAAGAATTCCTTTGTCCATTTTATTTTAATTCCATTTTCCATTTGTAACCTCTGTGTGACAACTACCATGATTCCATTATTTTATACATAGCATATTATACATGAGAGACATAAATGCTGTCTTTCATGAACAGAACCACAGCTCTGTAAATGAAATACATTTCTTTGCGGCACACAGCAAACATCTTCCTCTCTGATTTTACAGTAGATAAATGCACTTATACAGCAGACCAGCACAACTGAGTACCTGGCAAAAGAGAAGCCAGAAGCAAGTGTTGTGGTCTGAAGGCACAAACCATCATTAGTGTATATATATAATGTATATATGTATATATATTAGTATATATATGCCCCGTGGTATATGCTGCTAAGCTGCCTTTGACAGGGGTCTAATAACTCATGCACCTGAGTTAACTTTGGACACATCCTTAGCACTGTAGAAGACGATACCTCCTCATGCCTTTATTTTCTGGCAATGCTCTATGTTTTCCAATACGTCTCTTGAAACAAAACAAAACAAAAAAACCCAAACAACTGAATACAACCCCCCCCAACTCAAACTTCTCTTTATCTTTCTGAAATTATATTAGATGTCCTTACCAAACAAATTTTGCACGAGAATCCTAAGGATTTGCAATGACACAAAGAAAAAACCAGCTCTGACCGGGCTTTGGCAGGTTAGTGAGCTGCAGAAATTATTACATTGCATTTTTTGTAGAAACCCCTTCCTGGACTCATTTCACTGCTCACCGCCGGAGCTCCTCATCAGTCAACCCGTGCTCCCACTGTCATGCCAACTCTTGCTAGAAACACACCCACCTCGCTGCAAAATCTTTTCTGCTGTTTTTGTTTTAGCTATGGGAAAACAGCAGCTTTAAGAAAAACCACTGGGCTGACAAAATAAAAGTCCCCGAGGACCCAAAAAGCCCGGTGTGCTGAAGAGATCTCGGGAACCGAACACTGAGAGCGGGGCAGCCCCAGGGACCAGGAAAGGACAAGGAAGCTCTCTCCCCACCACAGCTGTATGGGATATGAGTTACCACGGCATTTCTTTTGGCAGCTTTATGCAAAACTCTGAATAACCTGTTCCAGAGAGGGACAACTTCTGACCTTAGCCTCTGCTTGCATCAGTTTATATTCATTTAATGTTTTCAAGGTTATCTTTGCTTCAGCAAAGGTTGCAGAGCAACTTGGTGGTTTGGGTTTTTTTTTTTTTTTCAGTGAATAGAATGTGAAAATTCTCTTTTCATTTCTAACTGCAAGTGAGCACCAGACCCAGTTGAGATACAGCTGAGACCAGACATGGCAGAGACTTGTTCTTACACTACTCTAAAACTGAAGTAGGGAGTGAGGACATAAACACAAGCACTACTCGGCTCAGGACTTCTCTGGGGAGAAATTCCTTTTGCTTGAAGAGGGACCCCAACCAGCGGTGTACCAGTAAGCATGTCACTATCAGTTGTCCCATAACATATGGGAGGAAAGCAGATGCATACACTGCAGAATATAGAACAAACATATGCAGGAAATGCTCTACTTTCTACTCAAGACCAAATCCCTCTCTACTCCAAATCTTTACACATTTACATTTTAAAATAAATTTTATGTATGCATTTATTTTTGCATTGACGGAACTCACCACTTACCCAGAAAACTGAGCACAAGACACCTTACAGCTCCCTCACGAAGGAGGGCAGCTGAGGAAGCCTTTATTCTTAGGCATAGTGTCCTGCCTTCTGAAAGGCCACGAAATTAGCAAATTCCTCAGTCTGATGACCTCCCTGTGGTAAAGCTCCTCTAAAAGTACACTCCAGCAATACCAGTATCTGAAACCATTGAAATATTTCACAACTTCGCTTCCGGCCTCCATGACTAGTACAATACCTGAGCAAGCAGATACCTGAGGATGCCCTCGTAGGCTCCTCCACACAGAGAACAGGTCTCCCATACCTCAATACTTGTTACTATTGAGCTGGGGCACTACAGCATCTTTGCAACTGTTCCTCCACAGAAGGCAGTTTTACTTGGTAAAACAACAAAGATAATGGAAGTTAAAGCTGAAACTGTCCGAGACTTCCAGGGGTGGTGGAGGGCTTCCAGCCCTTTGGAAGAATTAATCTGTCTTTTAGCATACCAATGCTTTCATCTTTCTGCCACAAAAGCTTCAGATTCACCCCGGGCCCTGAGCATCTGCAGGTGTGTCCACCCATCTGTCTCCCTCTTTCTATTTGAAGCATGAGATTTGTCACAAATGTTTTGATGTCATGCACCCATTCTGGCCTTATGGAGTCGTGGCAGAGGCTGAAAAATGACAGCTGTGAGATCAGGGTTAAATACAATTTCCTCTCCCTTCACCTGTTTTCCACTATCTGTTTGCACGGTGCTCAGGTTATTAATGGAACTGACATCCCTGCACAACTGAGTGAACAGTAGCAGCAGCCAGATAACAAGGGAGAAGCTGACAGTAGCGATCTAACCCCAGAGATAAGAGATAAGCAAACATGCCATGGCTATTAGTTTCAGCTCTGGCCAATGGAGAAGAACATCTCCTGTGGTTACCAAACAGAAAAGCCCAGTCCTCCTGAGAAGGTTAAATTAAATTCAGGATGTGAGAGATTATTCTCTGAGTTCAAAAGTTAGTTTGTGATGAGAAATAAATATCTGACTTTAACAACACTTTTCTTTTTTTTATCTGATGGAAAGTGAAGACCTATTTTTATTTAGAAGAAAGTGTGGAACACTTCTTTGCTAGAAGGAAAGTACCTTGCATTCTCTGTGTCTTCCAGGTGAAAAGTGTTACTCTAAACATTGCACTTTCCAAACAGCTATCTCAGGGATGGCGTGGGAGTGGTAGCCTCAATGCCCTGACCAAATTCCAAACTAGGTAAGCAGAGCAGACTTTTCAAATCCCCTACATCATTTAAAAGCTGCGCAGCATCTACTCTGGGCTGGGTGGGATGGAGTTAAATCCAGTTGGCCGTGGGTCCCAAGTGGTGTTCCCCAGGGCTCAGTACTGGGGCCGGTTCCCTTTAATATCTTTATCAATGGTCTGGACGAGGGGATTGAGCGCACCCTCAGTAAGTTTGCAGATGACACCAAGTCGGGAGGGAGTGTTGATCAGCTGGAGGGTAGGAAGGCTCTACAGAGGGATCTGGACAGGCTGGATCATTGGGCTGAGGCCATTTGTACGAGATTCAACAAGGCCAAGTGCCAGGTCCTACACTTGGGTCACAACAACCCCATGCAACGCTACAGGCTTGGGGAAGAGTGGCTGGAAAGCTGCCTGGCAGAAAAAGGACCTGGGGGGTGCTGGTCCACAGCCAGTGGTATATAAACCAGCACTGTGCCCAGGTGGCCAAGAAGGCCAAGGGCATCCTGGCCTGTATCAGAAACAGTGTGGCCAGCAGGAGCAGGGAAGCGATTGTCCCCCTGTACTCGGCACGGGTGAGGCCGCACCTTGAGTCCTGTGATCAGTTTTGGGCCCCTCATACAGGAAAGACATTTCAGCGCTGGAGCGTGTCCAGAGAAGGGCAACGAAGCTGGTGAGGGGCCTGGAGCACAAGTCTGATGAGGAGCGGCTGCGGGAAGTGGGATTGTTTAGCCTGGAGAAAAGGAGGCTGAGGGGAGACCTTATCACTCTCTACAACCACCTGAAAGGAGGTTGTAGGGAGGTGGGTGCTGGTCTCTGCTATCAAGTAACTAGCGATAGGATGAGAGGAAATGGCCTCAAGTTGTGCCAGGGGAGGTTTAGATTGGACATTAGGAACAATTTCTTGACTGAAAGGGTTGTCAGGCATTGGAAGAGGCTGCCCAGGGAAGTGGTGGAGTCACCATCCCTGGAGGTATTCAAAAAGCATGTAGACAAGGCACTTGAGGACATGGTTTAGTGGGCATGGTTGATGGTTGGACTCAATGATCTTAAAGGTCTTTTCCAACCTAAAGGATTCTATGTTACCTTCCTGCTTCCTACCAAGCTGTCCCCTCCTCTTCACATTTCCGAACACACGGTAGAGTAAAGATGAGTTACACCACGAAGATAAGCTCCTGGTGATACATTTAATGCCCGAGGGAAGTGTAGACATGTCAGAAAAGAGTAAAAATGTGACTCTGCCTCTTCTGAAATCCAACCCATGTTTCAGCTTTATCAGGAGACTTGCTCATTGCTCCTTGCAATGCAACTGCTAAAATACAGACTGGACCTTAAATTTTTGCATCCAGAGACTACCCTAATTTCAGAAAGTTCACTTCCACAATGGAAAAGTGTGGCCAAGGTTCAAGTGGCACTAAGCAGAAGTACGCTTTCTAGTTTAGAAATGACAAGGTTGTTTCAAGAAGATCTGAAGCAAACTTTCTAGTAAAACCAGTAAATTTGGAAGTCAGCAGTCACCCCTATTGGCTTTTGAACAGGAATGAAGTGCCTAAATGCAATCAGAGCCTTTGGAAATTCCTTCCTCTTTTCCTAGTTCTTCTGAAGGGAGTCTGACAGCTTCTGTTAGTGTTCTGAAGCAGTCTTACACTTTGTGAAGTTCTCTGAGATCCTCAAAACAAAGACATAAAGTCATCTTAAAAGAACCTGTAAAAGGTGTCTGGGGACCTTCGGTTTTGAAACTCCATCCCCCTCTTTTACCAAGAGTTGTTCTGTCAACTTGTGCTGGCCTTCATTCCAGAAAAAGCCCACTTAAGATATGGAAGGCCCGGAGACTCACGGCTGGTCCCTCTGTCATATTTTTGCATTATTTTACATAGGATGGGTCCACAGACCCCATGAGGCACAAAAGGCATTTTTTCTTTTTGCAAGCACCCAGTGACCACTCTCAAGATTGGATGATTTGTCATCTTTGTGCAAAATTAGCATGGCATTAAGCAAGATTAATTTCAGCTCCTGAAGCTGTGGTGTCTGGCCTTTTTGTCTGGGTATGCCTCAGATCTTAATGAAAAGTTATTTTTCAGAACTCTATCTAGTGCACACCCTGGACCGTCTATGTGAACGAACGCGGGAGGCTCCCTGCTCCCTGGTGTATTGCTGTGCCAGGGTTATACAGAAGCAAGAGTAGGCACAAGAAAAGAACAGGCAAGGATGATTCGCTGGTTTTCCCACTACAATAACACAGGGGGAGGAGTGACATTTTCCAGACAAGCAAAAGGAGATGCTTTCTCACACAGAGCACAGGGAGGCAGTGGAACTCACTGCCTTGCAAAGTTGCCAATGATAAAAATCGCCGTGGGTTCAAAAAGTCATTAGACAAACTCACAGCAGAAAAATAGGAAGAAATGCAAAGACACCATTTCTGGCTCAGGAAGCGACTGAGCTGCAGATTGCCAGAGGCCAGGAGAGGATAGCAGGAACGTATCCCTTTACGCTTGCCCTGTCCTTATGTTCATCTCTAAACATCTGCTACTGTTTGGCCACTGCCCGAGCCAGACATTGGACCTCTGGTCTGAGCAGTATGGCTGTCATGTTCGTAGTGAAATCACCCAAATGTGAAGAGAGAGGAACCACAGAGAACTGGGAAAGGTGGCAGAGGCTCAGCTAATTGACTGGAGAGCTGGGTATGGCCGGTAAGTTCCAGCTGAGAAGCGAACGGCTTCAGTGGGACAACCCATGGACACCTACCTCATTTAAAGTACCTATACTTTGTTAAATCGGTGCTTGTACAGATGGCTCGATTTCCTAAGGGCTATTGGCCTAAATTCCACTGCGTTATCTAGGGAGGTTTGCTGTAGCTCTCCGAAGAAGCAGAACAAACCCTGTAGGCTAAACAAAGGTACCTAACACTGCCTGAGAGAGACACCTATAGCTAGGCACCATCCTTACACTTTCCTGCTGTCCTCTCGCCTCTGTCTTCAGACTCAGAGAGCTGCGAAGAAAACAAATGTTGCGTATACGACTTCCTTAGAGAGGAATAAAGCCAAGCAGCAGGCAAGTTCAGTAGGCAAAAAAAATGATTGCACAGTGACCTTGGGATTTGCGCTCCATGACCTAGAGAGGTTAATAATGTTACAGAAAAATCTTATTAGAGGAAAACCAAGCTTTTTTTGGCTTATTGTCCATGCTTTAAAAACAGTATTGCAAAGCAAAAAAATAACTTCCTACAATACAGACTATTTTACAGCATATTTGCAAACTTTCAGAAAACAGGCTTTTGTGTAAAAGGCTCTTTTTCAAGCCTCCAGTTAAACCCAGGCACAAAAGGCATTTCAGGAAGGAAAAATAGTGATTAATAAAATAATGGCTCCTGCCCAGGAAAGGGAATAATTTTACGTCTCAGTGATGATCTTCCACTGAATTATCCTTTGAAGAGCAGCAGCAATAAATTACCATTTTAAAAATGAGAGCCCCCATCACACAAGTCACGTCAATGGAGTTTCAGTTGCGGGTTCTCCCTTTCCCCTGTGGCCCACCGTTCCAAAACGCAGCTGTCAATACCATTTGGCTGCCATCTGCACCTTCATTGTAAGGGAGACAAAAGGCTCTACTCTCTCCCCCTGCCCCTCATCTGCCATCTTTCTCAGAGGCTGCAAGGTGGCCCGGAGCTCACCAGGTGCCCGGGCAGCCGACGAGGGATCTTTCTGCACCACTTCTGTAACTTGCGGACCACGTACGTGAAGACTGTTGCCAGATGCACCCCTGCAGCTGCAGCCATTTGACTAATTTCTCTGTTCTTCAAATGAGGGCAAACTTTAATGACCCTTACAAAAGGGAGAGGCTAAAAGGGAAGAAAAGGAACGTTTTGCCTTTTTTTTTTTTTTAAATCAGAAACCTCCATTGAAAATTCGGGTGGTTAACAGGCACAGTTTAAGCAAATTTCAGATGATTGCCAAATACAGAGCAATAAAGCAAAGCTTGCAGAGAGCAGAGGAGGAAGGACAGGGCAGAAAACAGAGAGCATCACAGCAGAGCTGAATGCTTCTCTCGGATTCAGAGCTCCTTTGGAAGCAGCATGAGCTCCATCCAGAGAGCTAGGTGAGAACTGCGTGTGAAGACAGCAAGTCACCTAACCCTCTTAAAAACTTTCTTTGCAAGATTGGTTTTCAGATGGTCTGGTTGAAATCCATGTTTCGATCACAGAAAGAGAGGAATGGAGGGAGGATAGAAGGAAATTATTAGATGTTATCTCGTTATATTGTTTTGTCACAGAGGGAAAGTCAAACCTTAACTCTAAGGTGTACAAGGGCTAAAAGGTGATTCTCAGAAATCAAGGCTGCAAGACAATTGTTCCCTATGTCACATGGACTAGTTGATCTGATCCTTTTAATACGGTTTGGGCTCATCAAATTAGTCGTGTGCCCTCTGAGTAACTTAAAACAAAAACAAAGAGAGTCACAGAAGGAGAAACATTTCAGTGATTAGATGAAGCTGACAGGCTGCCTAAAGCAAAATTCAAGTATTGATCCTACCAGAGGGCCTTTTGTAAGTCCTTCAGAGGTCGATGGTCCCTTTGATTGCAAAGCATCAGGCTGACAGCAAGGTATACAAATTTGGCTTCAGCCGAGTGCACAAGAAAGGTGGGCATCACTCAGAGAAGGGGCAGCAGAAAACACGCAAAACAGTGAGCATCCGAATCACAGAGAGCATTTGCAGTTAATTCTCTTTAAAGCCTGCCAAGTCATTTGCACTACAGTGTTGTCATCTAAAGGTACAATCACCAGAAGGAACAGGAGAGTAGTCTAAGATGTTTTTCTAGGAAGGCTCTCCATGCTCACAGTCCAGACATCCAGATGCCACTCTTTCAAGAAATGATTAAAAGTTTTGTTAATGACTCAAATATGCCTGAAGTAAAGCAAAGGCTAATGACAAATTGAATGGATCGCATGGAGCAGGCCCAGTAAACAAAAACTACCAGGTTTCTACAGTTCCTTTCCTTCCAGAGCATTCAAAGAATTCAAGAATGCAACAAGACTAAATATACAGATGAAAAGCAAAATATATGAATTGCAGTCATTTCCATGCAGCATACAGTTCTGCCATAGAACTTCAGGCAGGAGCTCGACTCTGCATTGCTAGGAGGGACAATGAAACAGCTACTGATGAAAACATAAAGACCAAGACATTCTTTACTTAACTAGTAACTTCCTTTCTTTACTTAATTGATAATAAAAAAAGAATAGAATATATATTTCTGTTGGAAGGGGCCTCCAAGGATCATCTAGTCCAACTGCCTGACCACTTCAAGGCTGACCAAGAGTTAAAGCACGTTATTAAGGGCTTTGTCCAAATGCCTCTTAATCACTGACAGGCTTGGGGCATCGACCACCTCTCTAGGAAGCCTGTTCCAGGGTTTGACCACCCTCTTGGTAAAGAAATGCTTCCTAATGTCCAGTCTGAACCACCCCTGGCGCAGCTTTGAACCATTCCCTCATGTCCTGGCACTGGATCCCAGGGAGAAGAGCTCAGCACCTCCTTCTCCACGTCCCCTCCTCAGGAAGCTGTAGAGAGCCATGAGGTCACCCCTCAGCCTCCTTCTCTCCAAGCTAGACAAGCCCAAAGTCCCCAGCCGCTCCTCACAGGACATGCCTTCCAGCCCTGCCACCAGCTTTGTTGCCCTCCCCTGGACGCATTCGAGGACCTTCACATCCTTCTTAAGTGGTGGGGCCCAGCACTGCACACACAGTACTCAAGGTGAGGCCGCACCAGCACTGAATACAGCGGGATCATCCCCTCTTTGGACCGGCTGGTCACGCTGTGTTTGATGCACCCCAGGATGGGGTTTGTCCTCTGGGCTGCCAGAGCACACGGCTGACTCGTACTGAGCCTGCTGTCGACCAGCACCCCCAGAGCCCTTTCCACCTCTCCAGCCACTCCTCTCCCCGTTTATACTTGTGCCTGGCATTACTCCGTCCTAAGTGCAGAATCCGGCACTTCAACTTCTTAAATTTCATTTCATTAATCGTTGCCCAATGCTCCAACCTATCTAGATCCCTCTGCAAGGCATCTTGTCCTTTCAGAGAGCCAACAGCACCTCCCAGTTTGGTATTGTCAGCAAATTTGTTAATGGTGCATCCAACTCCTGCATCCAGATTGCTGATAAATATATTGAACAGAACTGGCCCTCAGATTGAGCCCTGAGGAACAGGCAGAATATCCTACCGTAATAAAAAAATTCCACAGAGGTGTTAGTAACCACACAGAACTAGAGCAGTTGTTTTATGTGTTATTTGGCTCAGCCCAGCAATAATTGGCTAAAATACTACACTTTGCCTATACAGAAGATCAAAGCAGTGACTCCTTTCTGGCCTTTGTCTGAAGGAAGGTACCTCCAGCACCCTGTCATAACACTAGTCTATTTTGATAGTGGTCCAAAACAAAGAGTAAACCTGAGAAGACCCCCAGGACAATACAACTTGTTCTTCAACTCAAGAACAAACTAAGCTCCTTCCTAAATTGTGAAATCCACAGCACTTGCACTATCGTCACAGATGTGGGTGACACTTATTCATGAAGAAATGTCACTTTTACAGATCTATATAATAAAGTAATAAAGCAATACTGTTTTTTTTTAAACAACCAAACAATCACTGCTCCAAAATTTCTGTTGTCTGTACTGCTTTATTAAAGTGTAAATATTAAAAAAGTGAAAGCATAATGTGCTGGGCTCATGAGATTTAACTGGAACAGGGTAACAGATTTTGAAGGTTCTGTTGCATTATGAATCTTAAGTTTCCGCAGTGAACTATCTGACCATACATGTAATGAACCTATTTCTTGAATTAAAAACTTGCTCATCCAAATGTCCCAGAACAAATTCAGTATCTATCATTAGCAATATATAGTATTTAATAAAAACGCACAAATTCCATGTCTGGATATCTACCAAAATGTCTCTCTAGACTCTTTCCTTCTAGCCAAGTAGCTGTTTCTGTGAATCTGAACTTAAACTTACAGTCGTATGTCCTACCGCATAATTATTGCTGCAATTTCTAAGTCATTACATAACACGTGTGTCTTACAAGCTTGACCTTGTTCCTATATCTGTAAACTGTAAAATTGTTGTTCAAGACAGTGAGAATGGACTGAAACCATTTGCTATTTGTAGTACTATGGCTTGTAGTATTATTTTTATTGCACTGCTTGAATTTAGTTTGTCATGCATTGTTCGGCCCAGACTCGCCCCATTAATTTCAGAAACTTAAATTAGATGCCTAAATTGGAAGCAAAGTGCCATAAGCTTCCTAAATGTGTCAACAGAGGGAGGCAGGCAACTCTACCTATGAAAGATCTTATCTACCTTCTGAACAAAACTGTCCCTAAATTGGAAAAGGAAGAGCTTTTTCGGGAGTTTATTAGTTTGCGGTAATGCTCGTACTGCTGCTCTGCTGAAAGGCAGGTAGCAAATTTTGAACAAAATAGTTAAGCAGATTGTTTGCTAGAAAAATCAACATCAGACTTGCATACGCCTGTAAAGGTACATAGAAATATCTCTATTAAGGAAATAATTAGAAAAACTTCCTGCTCTTATTTTGCACCAAATTTGTCAAATATCTAAATTACAGATCATTATGGTTTTAACGGTATTGCTAGTAAAAAACCAAGCATGACAGCCAGTAAGAAGTAAGACTGCAGTCTGTTTACCATCAGGTTAGCAGGAAATAAATTGCATCTAACTATTGTTCTCTTGCATTTATGCAGCTCTATTTCATTTGCACACCTGTGAAGAGCACTGCTGCATAAAATGTAAATGAGCTGTATGTGGAATTTAAAACTTTCCAATGATAAAATCTCTCAAAAGCCTTTTCATCAGATTTACCAGCAAACTTTGAAGTCCGTTGTTATGGGTTTGTGTGGCGCAGTTTTCTTTGGTGGCAGGGGAGGGGGGCCGCAGAGGCGGCCCCTTTAAGAAGCCGCTGGAAAATTCCCCGTGCCAAAATGTCGGACCCGCCTCTCAGAGGGGAGTGACGGTAGTAACGCCTCTGGGAAAACATATTTACGAAGGGGAACCGGTAGTGTGGGGGTTGGGAAACCTGAGAGGAACATCGCTGCCGATACTGGAGTCATGGAAGTGGAGGGGGAGGAGGAGGCGCCTGAGGAGGCTGATGGCCCTGCAGCCCAGGGGGGTGAACGGTGGAGCGGAGGCTCCCAAAGGTGGCCGTAACCCCATGGTAAAAACCGCGCTGGAGCAGTGTGAGACGGGAGAGCAGCCCGCGGAAAGGACCCACGTTGGAGAAGTTGGTGAAGGACTGTCTCCCGTGGGAGGGACCCCACGGTGGAGCAGGGGACGAGTGAGGAATCTTCCCCCTGAGGAAAGGAGCGGCAGAGACGATGTGTGGCGAGCTGACTCAACCCCCATCCCCTGTTCCCCTGCGCCGCCGGGGGGAGGAGGTAGAAAGCACCGGGAATGGAGCTGAGCCGGGAAGGCGGGAGGGGTGGGGGGAGGTGTTCTGAGGTTTGGTTTCCCTTCCTAATACCCTTGTGTTTTGTTTTTGTTTTGATTGGTAGTGAATTAAATGGATTTGGTTTCTTCCCCAAGTTGAGCCTGTCTTTTGCCCGTGACCATAAGTGGGGAGTGATCCCTCCCAGTCCTTGTCTCGACCCACGAGCCTGCCTTTGGATTTTCTCCTCATCCCAACGTGGCCAAGCACGGGGGTGGGGGGTGAGTGAGCGGCTGCATGGTGCTTTGTTACCGGCTGAGCTGAAACCACGACATCCGTGTTTGTTTTTAAATCAAAACACCGCTATTTTTATTCAAGCACAGTGAGCAGGACCAGTTCAGCTGCACTTGCATGTCAGTGTATTCAAAGAGGGGATTTACTAAGTCGCTGGTACCCCATTGCCTCAACAAATAAGGAGACAGTCCTACACGTTGCCCTCCACTCTTCTTTGCTTATGCGTCTTCCAACTGCTGCTCTGGGGGCAGAGCTCTGCATTTGGACAAGCTCCCTTTCCACTTATCACATGCTCTAAACACGGGAACGGAGTGAAAAGGCAGCTTTGAGTACCTCTTCCCTCCTTCACCTTTACCTCCTGCATTGTATTGTCACTCCATCTGAAGGTAACCAGGACCAGTAATGCCATCCTTGATCATACCACTTCATAACTAGCATTATTCTACTGGAACATGGGTGTTCAGCTGGGATGAGAGTCATTGCACTTCTGGAAGATGGCTTTCAAGATAGGCCTCCCACCGTGACACTGGAGAAGGTACAAGACCTGGACTATTCTCATATCCCCTTCCAGGCTGGATCCTCCATCTTCACACCAAACACCCTCAGCTCTCCCAGATGGTTTAGACATTGTTTTCTGTTTGTAGGTTGGTGTGCCCCTGACATGCCAATCAAGATGAAGACCTTGTCAAGAAAAGCCACTGTACAAGCAAATCTGAAATAAACTCACAGTCTACATCAGCCAGAGCCAGATGGGGAAAGATGGAGGCAAGGGATGAAGACCAGGGGTAACAAAAATAAGTCCAGCAGAGAAGCAGGAGCTCAGATGGCTCAGCTTCTAGCAAAACAAATGTGGCATATGTCCCTTCACAAACAAAACGATGGGTAAGTAACTGGAACTGCAAGTACAGTCCATGACATTCTGTTCTCACTCAAATCAAATCTTCACCGTAACAGGATTTTACCCATTCAACATTTATAGATGTTACCTTCTCATAAGCTTTTCTTTTTGTTTCAGAGTCCATCCAGTCATTTTCCTTTTCCAACATGTCAATAAAAGCCCAGCGAATTCCTTCAGTCAACTCCTCCATCTGCAAAACATTTAGCAAACCCCTCCCCAGTAAAATACGGCATGGCAGAATCATTGTAAGAAAAGGTTTGGTGCACACAGGGGCAATGGATTTGGTTAGACCATGAATGATTCCAAATCAGACAGCACCTGCTGTTCTTTCTTGAAGGCTAATTTCTTCTGTCTCCAGTCCTCAGACACTTCTGAAAATACAGTTCTTTCCATTTTCTTTTCCTTCAGGTGTACCACACAACCTGCTCGTTGCTGATCCTTTCACATCACGATTGTGAGAATGTCTGTCTTGAAATCATAGAAAATACTGGGAGATTTGCAGTGATTTAGGGAGATTTCTGACACTTTGGTTCTAGATCACTAGCCCATGCAGAAGAAGGAGCCAGCTGCAAGGCATTTGTACAAATAAAGCCTCTTCTGCAGAGAGAGCATCTGTAGCCTTGTTTGGTTTATGTCAGACTGAGACATGCCTTATTAATACTGTCAAAGGACTGAAGTGGGGCTGACAGTATCATGATCCAAATATAAAGCAGTATCCAAATATTTAGCCTGCTTTTAGCTGTATTTGTGAAGTACTCCTACCCTTTGCTTCCTGCAGGGGTAGAGGCCATGGCTCACAACACTGAGCAGCCTTAACTGCTTCTGGGGTCTTGGACCACCAGTGACAGCTTATATCTGTGCAAAGCTAGGAAAACCCACAACCACTGTAGCTTGGCTGCTTCTTCAGACACCTATACACAGCCACAAGTATGACGCAAGCAAGTAAAGACAAGTAATAATAGGAGAGTTTAGTGAGTACGCGCACTAAGAAAACCCTCAAGTGACAGAAAACAAGAAATCTAATGGCTAAGAGATGCACTGTATCAGTCTAAAGAGCAGAAATGTCCTCATGCCTGTGCATCCGTCTGGCAGCACAGCCCAGAGAGGTGTATGTCATCACCTGCTTCTGTTTATATCAACAGATGAACCTCATGACAGATAGACACTGAGAATACTGTGACAGTGGGACAATTTGAGGGATCCAGCCATTGCCCAAGTCCTTTAGCACGGACCAAACCAGAGTTAAGATAGCACAAGACATGACAGATAATCATTACAGGGAGACTTAGTGGATCTTTGTGTTATCAGTTATGTTACATTTAAAAATAATGAAAATGTCAGTACGAGATTCATATAATTTTATTCTATAGATCTAGTAGCTCTGAAACGTCATTGAAAGTGGGGACTAAACCCTCGAAAGTAACGTTACCTTTAGCCAAATTGTCATTTATGTATATCAGATGTATATTTTAATCTGGAACTGTTCTTTATTTGTGGTGGAGCCAGACAAAACATAGCAAAGCGCTTTTGATTATTCATTTTTTCCTACCCTTTTCAAAAAACTTTTTCTTATTTTTAGAGACAATATAGGACAACTGGAGCAGGACTAGCATTAAATATGACTAAACAGTCGACATTCACAGTAAACTGCATCCCAGGGAATAGGGTAACTTAAAGATATTGATGACAGAGCACTGACTTAATTAACTTAGTGCACTAATGAGGTGAACTCCCTGTATTTGGAGGTTAGGAGTTCAAACTCAAGGTCTGCAGCTGGGCCCTGGTGTATACTTGGGCTTTATGCACCAGCTGCAGCTGCAGGGGGCAGGGGGAGAAACCTATTCCTGCTATCAAAGTTATTACTGAAACTGCTCAGGCATAGCTGTAAGAAACACTGCAGGCACTCTGGCTTAGAAACAGTGCTATATTTAGACACAAATAATGTCTTGATAAAAGGAGAGAAGTATCTAAGGTATGAAACATCAGTAACAAAACATGGGGGAAAAAGAATCCATCGTAGACAGATACATGCCATGAGCCAGGGGGGAAAAAAAAAAAAATCTGTGCAAATAAGAGTGCTTTTCTCAAGTGCTTTCTTACTGCTTAAGAGAAATAGAACTGAAAACCAGTGAAATGAAAATGATAACACCACAAATTATTAATTTGAACAGCACACTTCTAAATGGACTGCAACAAATGTCACCTGTATCTAATTTTATCTCTGTGGGCAGTTCACTGTAAGTCTGAATCTTGTGATCTACACTATACACTTTATATACATTTCTTACTGTGGATGCTGCTGTGAATTCAGACTTGGTAATTTTTCAAAGATTTGGTCTGAAAGGAATGTACATGCTAAGAAACATTTTAATTAGGCCACATTTCAACAGAAAACCATTCTCTACTCTAACCCCTTCCCATAATTTTCCCTCCCATATACAAACATGAAAAAGTGTCCATCCCCTCCATAAAGTGTACTTTTCTTATAGTCCTTCTCTTCCCATTTATCCTGCGCAGAGATCACACTATGTATCCCTGAAGTATTTTTGCCACTAAACTGCCAAATAGCACATTACAAACTCGATCAAGAAGCAGGGGAGTGAAAAGCTGGATCTCAGAGAGGAAAGTCCAGCTGAAGGCAGGTAGCAAAAGAAATGCAGGACCTGAGAGGGAAAAACACATCATAATGATTTGGACAAGCCAAATCAGAGTGTTGGTCTGTCTAAAATGGAGTCCTTCCCTGAGAAAACAGTCAAATTAGATAAAGTCAAACAGACAAACTCAGGCTACTGAGCCAGGGCAGTGCAGGACTATCACAGAGCTGTCGCTCCCAGTGCAGGATGCTATTTCATGTTTCCTAAATGGTTGTGCCTCTCCTGCACCGAGAGCTAAGCTCCACGACTAAATTAGTTAATTTTAAACTGATTATTGTTGGAAACTCAGTGGCTGGAAAAGCAGATATTGGAATGCCTTCTGAGAAAAATATGATCTGAAAATAAGTCATAAATTATTGTGAAGAGTAATAAATCATTTGAATATGTTATTAAGAGAAGTGATAATGTAGCTATGTTTGAAGTGTTAGAATGAGGATGAATGTCCAGCTAAAAGCTATTCTCTGGACTCAGCAGCGTGGAAGAGTACTTTCCTTCTCCATTTAGCAAAAAAGGTTTGAATCACAAATACAAACTCTCACTATGTGGCTCTAAGCTTCCCTTAATTTGGGCCAGACAGCAGTTACAGTTTTCTTGCTTAGACAGGTCCGCTTTAAAAGGGTCACCCTGAAGCAGAGAAATCTTGACCAGTCTTTTAAGTAGTCAGTAAAAACTTTACTATAATGAGTTACACTAGCTACACTAAGTCATTTCTCATCAATACCCCTCACTCTGTTCCTGCACAGTGTGGCTGTCATTATTTACACAGATTAATGGTGTTCAGCCTGGTTTTGATCTGGCTACATATTTGTCTGAAGGGCTGCAGATGGAAAGAACAGGCAGTTCCCAGATGGGCAGAAAGGTGACATTTCTTCAAATTTGTTCCATTTTCTCCTTGCCTTTTTTTTTTTTAATTCAATTAAAGTATTTTTAAGAATCGTGTCTCTTTTTAAACTTTGGTCTAACATCAGAGGCAATTTGTAAGGAGGAAGCCACTAATTAAAAGTTTCTAGACAGAGATCGCGGAGGACTCACCATCTCTTTCTTGTCTTCTTGAAAATGGGCATTCACAAACATTTTACCCACAGCGTAAGGGAGCGCGTTTTCAACGAGGTCCACACATTTATCCCACTGAGGCAGCAAAGTTGTGGTTCCATGGATCACCTGTTGGCAGGTGCACGTCATAGGTCATAACATCATACTGTTTAAGAAGAACAAGTCTGCATCCACATACAGCATAGTCTAAAGCTTATTTGACAAATAGGTACCGAAAGGAAACAATAATGAGACTTTACAGTTACTTCTGTTTTCATCAAGTGCTATGACATACCTTTTGAACTCCACAAAACAGCTGTAGCATTTTAAACTTAGAAACAGTACAACAGTAATGACTTAGAGAGGCTAGGCTTAGAGGGTTAATTATGGGAAGACATTCCCAAGTGCCAACTTTAGGCTAATCTTGGTAGTCTTTCTGTGTTAAGTGGAGAGACACTTTCCCCTAGAAAATCCCTGCTCTGAAAGATCTCTTGAAAAAAGTTTCTCTCTCTCTCCACTGACTAGATGAGAAGCCAGCGAGATCATCCTCATGAAAATGAGGTCAGTCCTTCTGAAACATAGAATCATAGAATCTTTCAGGTTGGAAAAGACCTTTAAGATCATCGAGTCCAACCGTCAACCCAACACCACCATGCCCACTAAACCATGTCCCGAAGGGCCCTGTCTACACATTTTTTGAACACCTCCAGGGATGGTGACTCCACCACTTCCCTGGGCAGCCTGTTCCAATATCTGACAACCCTTTCAGTCAAGAAATTTTTCCTAATATCCAATCTAAACCTCCCCTGCTGCAACTTGAGGCCATTTCCTCCTGTCCTAAACACCTCCTACAGAGCCCCCCACTGCCATGAACTTATCTGTGCTAACTAATGATGTCTAGCATTGGTAGGTACGTGTCCACACATTTTTGCCATTTACCTGTCCAGCTACTCTTCCCACAGCCTGTGTAAAATAAATAGTTGCTTTCAGTCCCTTTCCCAAACAGAGGAGAAAACAGGTTCAAATCATCAAGAACACTGAATACATGTTTGTCCCCAAAAAATCTCACTCCATGTTGGGGTACAAAGATGTTGGTAGAACAGCTTGCATATTTTCCTGAAGGAGTGGTTGTTAAATACACACTCCCAGGCTCTGACGATGTCCCTTGCAATACCAGATATGAGCCTCGAAAGAGACAGTCAAGAATGGTCAATACACCAATGAACAAGGCAAAACAGAGCTCAAGCACATGGCTGCCTTGGTTTCTGTTCCTCAGGGGAAGAATGTGGACATTTAACCTAGTTAACATTACATTTTCTCGTCAAGGTAGAAGTTCATTTAAAAAAAGCACACACAACAAAATACGAGATGGGTCCATGTAAGCAATCGCAGTGCTGATTTAAGAAACTTTTGTTGTTTTCAAGGTTCAAAGAGTTCCCTTTTCACTGAAGGAACTACTTAAGCTTTTCCACAGAGAACAAACAACATCCCAGTCCAGTAGTTAACACCTAAAAAAGCAGAGTACAGTCAACACCAGACCAGGTCAGGCAGGATGGGGATTTTGGCCTCTCACAGATTATACAAGCCTCTTAAGCACTGATCTAGCAGTTTCCGAGCCTCTTCTTTTTCCCCATGTTCTCCTCCTTTGAACCCAAGATTAAATTTCTAGCAAAACTGAAGGGTTTGGATTTATTATTTTCCAATAGGAAAAGATTTCATTGGAAAATTCTAGAATAGCTTAACCCTCTAGCTATTGAATGTCAAATATTTTGGTAGTTCAAAGACTGATTTTGTCCATCATATTGCCTGTAGTTAAGCTTAATCAATGACTCAAATACACCAGTGAATTGCATTTTCAGACGCTTTTTATTAATACTGTATGTGCATTAATAGATTTTCAATGACAGAGAGAACGCTGCTTCTATAAGAAAACCACATTAGCCAAACCAATACATAAGGTAATAGTTTCCTAAACAGAGCCAAATTTGAAAATAGACTCCATTTCCAAATTCTTCAACCCTCATATATAACACAGCACACAAAAAAAAGAAAAAAAAAAAAGTGGAGGAGAAAAAAAAGAGAGAAGAAAATTTCTCTCCCGGGTTCAAGCAAAACCACAATGGAGCTTTTTCCTGGTGCAGGGGAAGAAGGGGAGTCATGGTATTAGTCATCAGAGCTTGAAATTCTTTCCAAAAACTCTGACTATGCATCAGCCGCAGAAAAGTCAGGAGGCAGAGCTGGCTTTTAGACTGTGACATATTATTATTACAACATAATAATTATCATTATTTTGAGGGAGGCTTGACTGTAAGGAGGACAGAAAGGCAGGCTGCGAGACCAATAAAAATAGAGCTGAGGAATACATTATATCTCACAGCTGGTTTATTGATATTTACGTTACAACAGCCAACTACAACTCCCTCAAAATTGTCCTCCTAATATTAATGGACCACTCTAAACCGCAGTACTCTAGGTAGTAACAGTGACTATAAATAGCAGTTTTCCAGCCCTCCCAGTCAATTCAGAGCTCCACAACACAATTAACCGATGTCTTCCCTGGGTGCCACTGCACATTTGTGAGGACTCAAAGCACCACTGCAGAGGAGCTGCTGATAGTTGCTGATGTGGTAATCAAAGCACTTTCTCTAGAGTCAGCAGGTTTGTGCTATTTCTCAACCTGAAGTACTTTGAAGTTTCATCATCTCTTTCTCCCTCTCTATGCAAAGAGTTTAAGTGTCTTTATGCCAGGATTCCTACGTGTGAGACGTAAAAGTCACCAACAGAAAATGAGAACCTGGTGAAAAAAAATACTATGCTCATGATGGGTGATGATGACTGACTGACTGAATAAAAGATATCTTTTGCTTTAAGAGTCACTGGTTCATCTCATGGTCATGTCTTTTTAGCAGTCATTCAATGTTTTCTTCACTCACCCGGCAAGGGGTTTGTGGGTCCTTTTTTATGATCCCAGAGGGCCCGTGTGCCTTTACCCCTCCAGCCTCTGACTGGACAAATGTTCAACAAAGCCTTTTCCTTGGACTCCATTTCTCATGTCCTTTCTGCTGACTTGTGAAGTCTGTTCCCCTGAGCTGTTTACTGCGCTTAACTTTAGCTATTATCTATTAGCTATTGCTGTTTACTGCACTTAACTAATTCTCCATCTCCAAGTCCCAGGGACAGGTAATGGGAATGAGCCGCTGACTCACTGCCCTTACTGTGCTGTTCTTCAGTCTTCACAACCACTTACAAGAAACCTTTGATGACATTGTTAATAAGCATTGAATCAACTTGAATTAGATTTCTCCCTAAGCTTCTGGAGAAAATACCCAGAGAAGTGACAGCAGCTAGTTACCGTATCAAAACACACAGTACCCAAAGCTTAAAGTTTCCTTCCAGGAATTTTTCTGGCCATAATACAACTCAATATAACTCAGTATTTTGTTGCAGACTGGCTGATGGCCAGCATCAATCTATTTTACCTGGCTAGCAAGGAATGTCCCAGGGGGGGACACACAAACTTGTTACTGTGGTTCTGACAGCCAATTTCTCACATTTTTTGCATGAAGAAAAATGGCATCTTTAACAAGACTGATCTGAATATGATTTCAGAAGTATGAAAGATGGCCTTTCCTGTGTAGTTTCCATCAAGCTATTGGAGTTTATTTTTAGGTATGTGATCAACTCAGAACTATTCCAGTACTACTCAAGGAAAGACATTATGGGTGCTTCAATTAGCCACCTGAGTGCCTCACCGAGGAGAACAGAGCACCCACACCTCCTGTGCCACATCACTGGCAGCATTATGCTCGCCTCTTGTTGTCATGATGTCACCAAGCAGCTAATTTTCATAATGACAAACAAAAAGTTCACCACCTAAGCTAAAGGTGCTTGGAAACAAGCCAAAGCACCTTTCAGTTTCAGGTTCATCCTTGGTTTTCTTGAAGAGCCCTCATGCTGCCCACAGGATTATCAGGGTGGCTTTCTATTTGGGGTTCGCTTAATCAAATATATACGTTTTACATAAATGCCCATACTACCTGATAGATAATTAGCTCTTCCCTAGTAGCTTGGGGCAGTGACTAACGTCTTCTGGGGCTTCTGCAACCCCAAGCTGGAAGGCACCTGACTGGCTTCTCTGTGGAAATGGCTGGTGTATGGATGTGCTAGAGCTCATGTAAAGCTGGAACTAGAGCATGAGAGAGGTTTAGGAAAGCTTAGAAAAGCTGAAATCTTAGACTTCTGTTTCACCAGAGCTATATTCACGCATGCATAAACAGTAGGGTTTTTTCAAAAGCTTAGGTTTTGGCCAAACAGGTTTGGCCTGCAGGAATAGCACAGGTCACAGCCCTGGCACGTAACTCAAAAACTTTCCAGCTTTCAAGTTTCTGCATAAGGCTAAGGTTTTTAAAGGGGAGGTCTCAAAAACTCCTTAACATAATCTAAAAGACATTTTTCTTTAGTGTGATATACAAGAATATGTGTGTCTCAATTGTTTTAGAGGGATTCTTCAACAAAAAAAGTTTATTCAAGAAATTTATCCAGCATGGAGAACATTTCATGTTTTGCAAAGGTATAAGCAACTATAAGGGAAATCAATAGTGTCAACGCCAGTACCATTGTAAATGCTATAAAAACTAACTTACCCGAGAAAATTCCAGCCACCGATACTGAAAACGTCTACTGAGGTTAAATAACCTTGAATAAACCATCCTCCACACCAGATAGTTGGCAAGGGTCCTGTTAAATCAGACATATTTTTATCAGACATCTAAATGCATATGATGTACCACAAAGCACTCATAGAAATAGCTCTACAAACATCTCAACTGAATGGTGGAAATTTCACCCTGAAAATAAATGAGTGATGACCAAATTGATAAATCCCTATTACACAGAATAATCTGTGTGATTGCAGCCAGTTAATATATAATTGCACCATGATAACCATCTTCTAGGGGATATTTATAACAAGTCCATCTCCTAGTATGTCATTTTTAGGTAATGCTTTTTTCAAAAGGCAGTTTTCATTTTCCATAGAAGTGGCAAGAACCGTGTCACAATAATAGCTGCATAAAAGTTCTATCCAGAGATAAGAAAATAACTGATTTTTCTTTTGTAAATCAAAGTGAATGTTATCTCTCCGCATTAGTAGGGCACATAAATCATAACTATGAAACAGAATAGATAACAGTCCATCCCATATATACTATTATCTCATATTTGTATCTTTCATTAGAAGTTATCAATATGCTTTTAAAAGTTCTTACTACCCACAGAGTTATTAAAGTATTACCACTCTTATTTTACAGATGGATAATTGAAATACCAAAAAAGAGAAGTCTCAGTAACAAGAATCTCATAAGAACTGAGGCTGAGAGACCCAGGAACAACTTGTTTAAAATACCCAGGAGACCTGACATCCATGCCCCTTTTCTAAAACTTCAGGCACTTGACTGGAGGATTTATCTAGTCTAGACTGAGCTCTCTCCACGCTCAGCAGTGGCTGTATGAGGTAAAGGTGCAATGTGAAATACACGATTCAACTTCAAACAGCCTCAAAACAAGTCCAATAATGGCCTACGTGTATTATTCTCATCTTGTCTTATAGATGACCTATTTTTCAAGGATAGTTATCGCCCTAAAGCTGTGGATAGCCAAATGTTGTTTGCTCTACACTGGCATATACATAACGTTTTGGGCAGGCCATAGACTTCACCATAGGGAGGAAAATTGCTCCTCTGCAACCAAAGATGCTGTTATGGACCGTTGGAACAACTCCCCAATCTCTAAAAATCCCATTTCTGCTATCTCCTGTTGCCATAGGTGTGGAGCAGCATAGGTGTTCCTACAGCATCACCCCATTAGCTTCATTCACGGACACATCCCATACTGTCCCCTCCCCTGAATCGTGACAGGTTATAAACACACTTTGTGGGCATGTTGTCTTCACAGAAGCATTCGCCTGAGCTGTAACTTGAGTTTTGCCTCTAACCAGGCTCCGGTCCACCCACGCAAAGTCTCCAGCTCAAGACACGTTGCTGCTGGAAGCTTACACTCTTGATCACTCAGCTGGGGAGGTGATAAAGAGGTGAGAACGGAGAGGTTTAAGACAAGCTATAGCTACATATTGCCTTTTAGTGACCGAGCACATGGTAATGCAGTAACTCCGGCAGCGTGCGGACATCCAAACGGGACACGACAGCAAGCGCAGGCAGGTGGCTTCGCACTCTCCGCTGGCCGGCTGAGCCTTGCACCAGGGACCAGTCTGGTCAGCGGCCGGGACAGGCCAGCATTCTGCGGTGCCGCTGGCTTGGGCCGTCCCTGCAGCCTGCTCCAGCTGAGCTGAAGCTAGCTCAACAAGCGTGCATACTCACGTGGACCTGCACAGCAGTGGTGCGTCCGTGGCAGCCCGGGCAAAGCCCGTTTTACTCATCAGTTCAGTCTGCAGATGCTTATAGGTCAGAAATAGGGTCAACTCATTTCACGCAGGAAAACTTGAGGGTGCAACCTCAAGGCAACAGTCACCTCAGAGGCCTGATACTAGTCTTTGGGGCCAGTGGCAACTTCTACAGGGGAGCAGAGAGGTGCTGGGATGTATAAGTCCTGCCTTTTATACTTCTCCTCATCTCTCACGGTGGGCATATTCCCTCTTTTAGTATACAGATATATAGTTCACATAAATCCCCACAATAACTGTAAAAAGTATCTGAAAAATCTCTTTAGCATGAATAATGTACATTTATAACACAGTACATGTTATAAAAGCCAAAACAGGTAGCTCTGCTTAGATGAACAAACCATTTTGAGATAATGCTTAGGGTCATTAAAAATTCATTCCAACCTATGAAATACCAGACAGTATGTATTTTCCCCTTAACCCATTTCTTCCAATGTGGAATTTCCTCATTCAATGGCAACTGAAGCACCCTAAAAGTGCTCAGCTCCCACTGGTTTTGTAAATGACTCGAACTCCACAAGCCTCACAACTGTATGCCTCAGCTATTTCAGCAGAGCTGAACAGCATCCATGCTCCGGCAGTAACTACTCTGAGGATCTAAAACAGTATTTAGAATCATAGAATCCTTTAGGTTGGAAAAGACCTTTAAGATCATCGAGCCCAACCGTCAACCATGCCCACTAAACCATGTCCTCAAGTGCCTTGTCTATGCGCTTTTTGAACACCTCCAGGGATGGTGACTCCACCACTTCCCTGGGCAGCCTGTTCCGATGCCTGACAACCCTTTCAGTCAAGAAATTGTTCCTAATATCCATTTATACAACTCCTACAGATTAAAAGGTTTAAAGTTTTAATTTCAATCAAAAGTCTTTGGTAAAAATACCTCAGCTAAATAGACCGCTATCACAAACCAATTTTGTATTCTAATTCAGTACTTAATTGCTACCAAAAAAAAATCAATTCTCCCTTCTGTGTGCTTCTTGTTCTTATCTAGTGGGGTTTGTCCTTACATTTGAGTTGAGGAACCTCTGTCAAATTGGTAGTGTATGAAAGATTTACATTTGAAAAGGGCGAGTCTCAGAAAGGTGACTTATTTAGACACTAATACGAACTGGAATTTAAAAACTTTTGTATCAGGCATAAGTAATGAAGGCAGCTGCCAGTTTCAGGAAGTATCCCACAATTAATTGAGGTTTGTTTTAATTTGGGAAGGAAAGGAAGGCTGACGTCCTAAAACCAAGCTGTCTGATGAGTCTGTAATATTTCCTGATTGTAATCACACTAGAATCCACTGATGTATACGATGCATAAAACAACAGGGTGCTTTTACTTCAAAGCCTAGAGGTATCTTTATTTGCTGGGGGGCAGGCCACGGGGGGGAAAGGATGAGGGGTTGTGTTGTTGTTGTTTGTTTGAGGGCTGGTGTTCCTTGTCTCTCAAAATTTAAAAAAAAAAAAAAATCATATTTTATCTGAATTTGTTTACCTGGTTTGGGGATGATCATTTTACATTTTGGGCTAACTACAAACTTAAAATCAATTGGTCATCTTAATTTGGTTTACAGACTGACACTTTTTGGTTATGAAATGCCTCCAGTGCATATCTTGGGGTGATTTTCACCCCAGTTTCACAGATAAGTTCACCGAGGCTCAGAGAAGTTAACCTCTTCACATGGAGCAAAACCCAACACACAAATCAAACACACAAATCCTCTCTGCTCTTTCGATGAGACCAGAGCGTTTGTTGTTGTAACCTTTCAGAAGAGTGCAGTACATCGTCCCCTATTTTAACTTTAAAATGACTGTTACAGAAAGAAGTGTAGGCTCGCTCTTAACCAATATGACCATTATTGTGCTATGCACTCCCAAAGGAAGTGGCAGAGAGCTTGTTTGCTGGGACAGTTAAAATCATACAAGTGCTTATGAATACCTACTAAGGAACTCTCTACCTGGTCTGGGAATAAAGTAGGTTGCTCATGTAAAATTCTGTGACTTTGTAATATTTTCATCAACACACATGGTGGCAATTGGATGGATTTAATATGAGATAGCTGGACAAATTAATTGACATTTTAAGAAAAAGACCCCTTTCACAAATTTTGATGCCTGTTTGAAAATTGTATTCAGAACTGAGTGATTAATCAAATTATAAGTACTGAAAAACTTCTGCCTCTATTGCTAGGGGCACTAGTTCAAGTCAAATTATTTTAACTTCCCTCTCTAATTTTTCAGAGGCAGACTAAGACCAGAAAGGAGATCTAGTGCCCCTGTTCCTCTCTAAAGAAAATTCCTCTTATGCTGCAGGAATTACAGAGTACTTCTCTATTAATTGTCCCATACTGCAAAGCTGGGGTAAGGTAAGGCAGAGGAAACCAGTTCTTCATTCTGACATCCATGAGAACGACAAAGCTGCTTCCTTCAACAGCTGCAAATGTCCCCAATGAGAACGCAATTTACTGCATCCTATTTGTGGCTCACACATAAAGCACCAGCCCACAGGTGAGAGGGAGGGGATATAAGGGCCTCCTAACCGGTGCCAGTGCAGTCCCAACTCCCCCCTCACACAGCACAGCTCTACTGGAGCTCTGCCATTCTCCCATTTATACCTGTGTTTTCAACATACACCTCTTCTTCCTGTAATAAACTCCATCAAAAATTAGTCGGTACGCTAAAAAAAGTGAAGGAATCCCTGAAGACTTCTTACAAAGAAGGAGTGACTGACTTACGAGGAGCAGCTGAGGGAAGTGGGGTTGTTTAGCCTGGAGAAAAGGAGGCCGAGGGGAGACCTGATGGCTCTCTACAACTACCTGAAAGGAGGTTGTAGTGGGGTGGGTGCTGGTCTCTGCTATCAAGTAACTAGTGATCGGACGAGAGGAAATGGCCTCAAGTTGTGCCAGGGGAGGTTTAGATTGGATACTAGGAAAAATGTCTTTACTGAAAGGGTTGTCAGATATTGGATAGAACAGGCTGCCCAGGGAAGTGGTGGAGGCACCATCCCTGGAGGTATTCAAAAAGCACGCAGACAAGGCACTTCAGGACATGGTTTAGTGGGCATGGCTGATGGTTGGACTCGATGATCTTAAAGGTCTTTTCCAACCTAAAGGATTCCATGATTCTATTCTATGACTTCAGCACTGAACTCCTGCCATGATGCAGGCTAGCTAGCCCAGGGCTGCAGGCTAGTTCCTCAGCGTCTTGGGCAGCTTGCGAGAGCGAGCTATGCTCCTGGGCTGGACTCACAGCAGTGCCCTGGCTTGGGGATTTCAGCCAGACCTCCGAACCACACCACTGCACGTCTTTCAAACTCCACACAGTAACTTGATGATATGCAGCCGGGTTGTCAAGTAAATAGCAGCCTTATTCTACCAAATTCACTCCACACCGTGCCAGTGTGCTATTTCCTAACAACATTGCCATGGGAATAATTTCACAATTCAAGATGGTTCAGCAGGTTCTCCGAGGGAGCAATTTTTAATGTGATGATTGTGAGTCCATACAACTTGTCACCTCCATCACAGAGAACTGCTTCTGTAGCCAGATTTAATTTTCGCTCCATTTTTCCCTCCACCCGAAACAAACTTCATGGAATACTTTGCCAGATCACTGGGGCATGAACCATCTTTTTGTGCCATTTTGAATAGTACCCGTGGCAGCAGGGTGTTCATCTGGGAAGGGGACGCACAAGGCATTGGTATGAAAGTGTAATTTAGGGATAGAAGGTTTGTAACTGAAAAGCATATGAACTTGGTGAAAGTACCTGCTTCTCCTAATGACGCTGCATCTCCTGATATGATGGCAAGTAAATTCATGTTCTAATCACTGAAGCAAATCTAAAGTTTTGGAATGCTTTACTAGGAATTTGATTGGGCTAGATATTTACTAATGTTTAATATTTTTATTTATTAAATATTGATAAATATTTACTAATTTACTAATAATTACTATTGCTAATATTGTTACCAATATTAGGTATCGATAACAAGCCAAATTCTTGTTGTTTGCATTAATTTAATCATTAAAATATCATATGCAGATTGACAAATGAGATTAGGTAAAAGAAATTATCCTTGTGAAGCTTTCAGAGTTCACCCTACAGGGAAATGTTAAGACCTTATTGTTAGGAGTTCGCATTAAGATAATTTTCTAATTTTCTCAGGCCAGATAACAAAGTTACTTCTGAAGCATACCATGACATTTTAAGTAATGAACATTATCATCTAATAGATAAATATGATCTTTGTTATCATGCAGTGACTGTTTGGATGGATTTTACATACAAGAATTTGAAGTCTGCTTGGGTTGAGTTTAGCACTCTTTGCCATTTCTAACATTTTACGGTACAAATTTCTTAGGGTAAGACCGAGCAGAAAACGCCTAAACCATTATCAGCTATAAGATATGCAGCATGAATATACTGGAAATCGGACACTGCTTTTGCCTGGGGAGGTCAGGAAGCTGGTCTTGGGCTTTGCTGAAGACGGGCATTGCAATTTTTTCTGGTCATTACTCCAGCTTCCCTCTGCCATGACACATAGGCTGGCTTAACTCTTCTTGAATACTCAGATTTTCCCTGAATAAGACCCTAATGGCAAAAGTCTCCAGGTGTTTACTCTGTAGTTACAGTATGCGTTTGTGTGTAAGTGCATTTGTACACAGGGAATAACTAATTCTCTGTTGTCTTGCTACATGTGCATCCTCTAAATCACCGCTTTATCCCCACTGACGTGACTAACTTTGAGATACAAAGCATGGACAGCCCAAGCCATTTAGAAGACTTTCTTCAGTAGATTAAGATTGGTGGCACACTAACAATATTTGTCTGAATTTTTGTAAAGAAAGGATGTTTGGTGATCTGTAGGCTGATCGATCATTTTTATTTTTCTTATTGTTTGATCTGTGTGTTATTTTTACAGGTACTATAAATTAATGTAAGCATTCTGTCATGGAGACATAGAGCAACAATATAAGAATAATGCTTCTGAATTAGCCTTTTTTTCTGAAATGTAAATTTAGTTGTGGCCATACTGTACAAACAGCAAAGAATGATTTTTGGAGACAACAGCCTAACAATTTTTTTTTTTTTTAAATTTCAGCAACATGCCTCAGCAGAGAGCAAATTATCACAGAAATCACTTAGAAGTCATCAATAATGATGTTTCAAAATGGGATGCCATCTTCACATACACTTTTTCATCACACTGCCCAAAGCTGTCTTGCTTCCCTGTGCAAAGCACTTCCACTGTGTTTAATCTGAGCTACCTGCATTTTACAACTATATTCTACAGGTGTAAATGATTTCACAAGGTACAAGACCCTGTATGAGTAAGAGATGGTGAATGCATCTGGAAAGAGCAACTTCCCTGCAACCTGTGTTTTCCATAAAAAAAGAAAGGTGTTGAAGCTGCAAATTCTCCTGCTACACACAAGCTGATATCTATATCCTCATTCAGACAAAACCACACCGGCCTTTTGCCTAGAGCCTTGATTCCAAGAATATCTGAAACATCTGAAAAACCCAGGAAAAGCCCAGCATTTGATGTCTTTCCATAAGTGTGGGTGAAACCATCATAGGATCCTTACTTTTTCCTTTCATTTTCTAGTATCCTGAATAAATCTTTGAAGTACTGGGGAACACGGACAACCACGTTCTCTGAAGGACTTATATCTTTGAGCTCAGGATAGAGTCTGGTGTCAATCACCTTCTTGATGTATCCCAGCCAGTCAAACTGCAATGATAAAGAGAAGGCTGGTTAAAGCAGATTACGAAGAGAGATGGTTTATTAACTGTTGGACCTGTGAGACTAATGGTTTCAAAGATTTACTTATTAAAAATTTAGAAATTATTGCACTGTGTCATCACACGTGTTTTCAAACCTCAGTAGAGTCGTAACTATATTTAAAAGAACATATATTGTAATTGAGTATGCACATTCCTAGTGATATTCCTTTAACATGCTGCTCTGCGCACTAAAGGCAATTTTAAATATATAGGTCAGACATTAAAAGACTAATTTTGCAATTATCCTCAACCAACCTGTGGAATCATGGCACTAAGCTCCGATATGTTCATTTTATTGTACATCACCTCACTTGTTCGATTTTCGTATGGAATCATGATCTGGAAAAAAAACCCAAACATCAAAACAAGGATTATCTTGCAGGGACCTGCTCTTACATCATTACTGTCCATCATAATCCCAGTGCAGAAATATCTCACCGCCTGTTCTCCAAGCATTCATGGCATTAACTTCCCTTTCTGAGGATGACATTTAACCAGGAGAAGTGGAACACAGTTCATTGTCAGTTTAACTCATTACTGGGGAATTTAATGAGCTGCATGTCTTCTTTGAATATATTGGACCAATTTTAGCTCTGATTGTACTAAGGAAATGCATGTTGATTCATAAGAGATAAAAGCACACCTAGACCATTAATACTTATTCTTCCCATCATGGCAGGTAGAAGCCAGCTGCAAACTATATGGTTTAAAAGGTCAAATCTGAGATAGGTATGCTGGAAGCGCATCCCATCTCTTGGATTTGAACACATTCTTGCTATGACCTGACTCTGTCTGAGGGAAGAGCCAGATACACACAAGTTTCTCCTCATTTTACCCCACCATCCTGATTTCCATAGCAGGAAACCTGGGTACATAGGCCAGACATGAATTAATGAATTCTCCAGCCAGGCCTCTCATCTGGGCGACCAGAGGAGTCAGACCTCAGGATCCTCTGTAGTGTCACAGTCCAAGGACATAGCAAAAGAATTCCTAAATATAAAGCAAGTCCTTTTATATCTGTCAAGGGACATTCAGATTCCAAGATGGCAGTATGGTTCATAATAGAAAAACAAACCAAGTACAAGATACAGCTCAAAATTTTCTTGGGGTTCAAGAGAAACAAGAATTCCCAATGGCAATTCCAGCCCTGCTCTAAGGTAAATCCTATATAACAGGCTGTATGCTGTGCAGTTTAAAGAGTACAGAGATTGACGCCAGACTAACCAGACAGCTGGCAGTTCTCCAACCAAAATTCTCCAGTAAGGGTCTGCGGTTTTACTATTGCTCAAGCCACACAGAAAAAAAATTACTTTCTTCTCCCTTTCTGCAAATTTCATTTATCTGACAAATCTTTAAACTCTTCTTGAACTCATTTGCTCCCTTCGTCTCAAAACTTTCCCTCTTCCTCCAGTAATTCAAACCTAATTGAAATCTTCCTTGTACACAAGCAGCTCTCTTGAAGCATGCCACTCCTTCCTATATCCAAAGTATCCTCCCTTTATTCTTGCTGTCTCTTCCTGAGCACACAAGTTCTCCATTATATATGTTCACTTTAAATAAATGCAGAGGAACACAGGATACAGTAAAAGCCTAAATAACAAACAGGACTATCTCCTTTGAAATCACCGTAGGATGTTTACATAAATCGTTGTGCTCATTGGGGTTTATGCAACAATCCACGTCCCTGGACTCATGCCTAATATCTGGATATATTTTAGGAAGATTGTTTACACTAAAGGGAAATTAGGTAACCATGAGCAAGTATGGCTTGTTGCACTATGGTATGCATTACTGATCCTGAAGGCTGTTACATGATCCATATCATCTTGTACAGCAACTTCACCTACATACTTTGTGGATTAAAGCTCTGTAGGATATTCATTAAGTAAAGCATTAGAGCTACCAGAGGTAACGATGCATCTTCTCATCACATCACTGATAAACAGAAAAAACATTTCTTGTTTTTCAAGTCTACTGGGTCACAGTGAAGTATCTGCTCATTAGTCCACCCACATTAGGTAATTGAAGCTGAATTTTGGGCTTTATTTAGAGGTTTGACAAAATTTCATCTCTTTCAGCAGAGAGATGGAAACACTGATTTACTACCATTGTGGATGGCCCTCAATTCTCCACACACGCCCCATTAAGAAGCATCACTGCCTTTCCTCCTGTAGACTGCAACAGCAGAACCCAGGGAAAAGTCATCTGCTGCACCACCTGCCCTGTGCAACAGGCTTCGCTGTTAACAGGAGACCCAGCATTTCATAGCGGATAGCTTCTTTCCTTGGCGATATGAAGAAATACTCGGCTCAGCTGGCAGCTCTGCAAATCAGCATCAGGTTTGTAGCCCTAACTTTTGCTGTTTCCCGACATTGAGGCTAACTCTTCTCTCTAGCTTTAGTAGAAGTGGAAACAATAATGCACTTGCAGCTCCCAGGAGCAGGATTCCCATGCTAGCCATACTGAAATACGGATATGGGGAAGCAGAAACACTCCTTCAGCCTGGAATAGTCCTAATGCATAAATTAAACTCCACAAAAGGGCAAAAATGTCAGCAAGTAAATCGGTCAGAATCAAGTACCAGATTTAAATCTGTTTAGCTTTCTTAAATTCACTTGGTCCCCTAAATTAAAACTCATGGAGTTTCTCATTACCTCTCCCATTAAAGCAGCTGAGGAGCTAACTGTGTTGCTACTGTAACCACCACCCGCTCACTACCAAGCACCAATATCCCACCTCAGCCTTGCACTGCTTTTAGACTGTTCCTCAGAGAATCAGCCTGGTCTGCTTCTTGAATACATGGTAATGTATTCTCTACATAGCTGCACAGCAGGGACTCAAATTCTGCCCAAGCTCAAAATTATAGAATCATAGAATCAAAGAATCATTTAGGTTGGAAAAGACCTTTAAGATCATTGAGTCCAACCATCAACCATGCCCACTAAACCATGTCCTCAAGTGCCTTGTCTAC
>VYZV01040724.1:30459-44669 GCA_013401275.1 Pandion haliaetus | reverse complement strand
AAAAAAAAAAAATCAGAAGGTGGTAATATTAATCTTTTTTGAGAGATGATGAGCCCTAGGAACTTAGAAGTGTTCCACAGCTAACAATATGGAAGAATTTGATGCACTATAATTTTACAATTTCTTTTCTGTCTTTTCTTACAAGTTCACAAAAAAAATTGCCCTTAGAGATAAAATACAGCATGAGAAGTATAACAAGGAAAAACGTAGTGTGTATTTAATAAGGCAGTTTTACATCCCCTAAGGCAGTGCACACGAATACCTTTAAACATGGGTTATTGTCAGTCCATATCAGGATGGAATGAAAATTACTTTAGCTGTTTGATTTATTAAGTTTAACATGTTTGATATATTTTAAGTGTATCTGAACTGTCTGAATTTTTAAAATTTAGCCTTAGGATAGTTATAACATTCTTTACATGTTTTCCTTGTTTGCTTTGTTTTAAGGCACAAGATTATTAATAGACACTGTTAAACGTAAGTCTACCTTGATATAGGTCATTCTTGGAATTATACAACAGACCCTCATGTTTGACTAAGTTGTGGTTACTATTTTAATTAGAGATATTCAAAGCATAAAAATGCATTTCAATAATAGTAGTCAATGAAGAAATTTAAATTCATTTTATTACTCTAAGACAATTCTCAGTTATAGCTGGTTAACACTGCATTTTAACTGATGGCAAATAGGGCAGGACAACAAAGCCAGAAACCTAGGTATTCTGAAATACATTTGTTAGGAATATTAGGTGAGTCATGAGGATTGACGTGTTACTCCATTTCAGCATCTCACAGTGAAGATACTATAAGAGGGCATTTTGAGATACTGTGATAAAAAGTATGGCTATCTAAGCCATAAGTAAGGTATTCTGTTAATTATATTTGAAACTCCAAAGCTTATTGTAGTATCTTTGAGCCCAAATTATTCTGTATTTCCTTGTTTATATGTATAAACATAACTACTGGTTTAACCTTATATGAAACAGCTGCTGATCTAGTTTCAAAATATATGGCTCAGAAATAAAGACACAAAAGACAAGCAAAAAGTTTAAGACAAATTATTAAGGGTGGAAACAAGAAAAATCCATACTTTAGATCCCACTTCAAGATTTTATCATCTCAGATGAAACAGGTACACCAGTGCCCTTCAGTTCATCCTGTATGTCTCATGACTGCGCTTTTTGGACATTTTTGCTGCCTTTTTATTAATAAAATAGGGTATATCACTTGCATTAAGTGCAATGAGCTTAAAATGTAATGGTATAACACAAAACTCAGGAACACTGGATAAAAGCCTCATATCTACTGCAGTTTTATAACACTGCTTTATTATACAATATATTCCAGGTACAGTAGCTATAAAGAGCTCTTAACCATCTCTACCCATTCCCATTAATTATCATGTATCATCATGCAAGGCAAAGATAATTGGCTTTAAAGTGATCTTGAATGAACTGCAAGGAGTCAAACTGCCCTTCTGAAGAGGGATCAAAGAGCTGAGGATGTGTGCTGGGCAGCAATTTCCTTCTCAGCTAGGAAAAGAAGAGGCAGCATGTAAAATCACCAGTTCCTGGGAGGAGCCACGTTACCAGGACCAGTAGGAAGGATAGGAAGGCAGTTAATGGTGTACATTAGAGGTGAATTCAAACAAAGGTACTCCATATGAAACACTGTCACCTATGTGGCAGCTTTTCCATACACAGGTAATAAAAGTTACCAAGGCTTTTTTTTTTTAAGGGTCATTTTAAAGTAAAAAGTGTGAGACCAACATTTATGTTCTGTTTTGCTACTACTAGAATTCATGCCAATAAATAACTAACAACAGGAGTCTGAACTTGCATTATTTGCTGCTAAATTGCCTTTAGGATGATATAAATGTTTTGATTCCTTGAAAGAGGTGCTTTAGATGTCACTTGAGCTCTGATGTTTTTGCTCTTCAGGGGAAGTGCTTATTGCCATGGCCTTCAAGTTGAGTACTACACGGGCTGGATTTGGATTTCCTTGCCATATCTTTCTCAGTCTCTTGCATCCCAAAGGATCAGACCCAAGGCATTACCTTTCCAAATCACCTAAACAAGGATGGAAAGGAGGGAAGCTCCCTGTGTTACATTTGCCAGATAACTAAGCATAAGCTGGGTACAAGAGGTCAATTTCATTTCCTCTGATGCGCAAAAGGCAATCTTTTGCAAAAGCAGTTGTGTTGTATAGCTATGTATATCTAGTGGGTAGTCCCTGTTTCTAAACTTCTGATTTCATGACTAAATACCATTTTAAGATTAAAATATGTTTTTCCTTCCTGTTGGACCTCTACAAAAAGACTGGCCAATTTGTTTCCCAGTTGAAAGTTATAGCTTTGAGTCATCAGGCAGCTACAAACATGGAGACATCCTAAATTCTCTTGTGATTAAGTAATTCTCATACAACTGATATTTAAATATTTAGTGATAGGATCTTTGACTACAAGCAAGTGCCCCCGTATGGAATACACCATACAGACAAGGGACAAAGCCCAGCCTGCTGGAACTCAGTCTGAGTAATGTAGACATTACTACTTGCCCTGGTGAGATGCCCAGCACCTTAACTTGCAAGAGAAGCTTAGACATGCTTCAATGAATAGACTCGCAAGCCCCTTTTTTTTTCTAAGGCAACCATTGCAGTTTAAAAAATAAAACAAAACAAACAAACAAAAAAATCCTGCATAAACAGTGTTAGTTTTGAGTGACTTCATTCTTCTTACAGATATTCAAATGAAACAGCTTCACTGATTTATAACATTTACTTTGGTTTGACATAGAGAGATTGTACTCACAGATCGATTCTTTCAACAGACCAATTATAATGAAATGTACTTCTTGGTACACAGCCTGCATACTCTATAATACATTTATTCTTTACTTCCACATAATTTACTTCACTGGACAGTCTTGCTCATCTGTAACAGTTTTGCTTTGATACAGAATGGAATTTTGTTTTGTTCTTAAAATAAACTGGTGTGTTTTCAATGGGCTCACAGTTGCTTCAGCAGCACTTCGCTTCTAAGCATCATGTTGCACTCAGTGGGCAGTCAGAGACAGATCTGTGTTACACCAGTAGTGGCATATGTAAAGCAGTACAATTATGTAGTACCCTGCTGAGCATCTTTTGCCATGGGATTTGTTTTTGTAAATAAGGCTTTATAAATAGAAGGCTTTACAAATAGAAGGCTTTACACCAAGTACTTGCACTGTATTTATGAGAAAATGCTGCAAGCAAGTTGTAGTTTTTTGAAAGGTACCTTCATTTTGCTATTTGAGAATGAATGCATGGTCCCTCAGAAGTATGATCACTGAAGTGTAGTTAATTTGTTATTTTCAGCTGTAGACTGAAAGTATTTATCTAGGTGGGCACATGTATCGAATGGTCGGTTGCCTCCTTCCATGTAGTTGCAGTTTGGAATAAGGGCAATCCAAGCAAGATATTTTGTCCTTTAAAGTGTGCAGTGCTGCCTTTTGTGAGAAGGGACTGGCCTGATACATAGTTTAACTCTACAGATCCCTTCCTCTTGGTCTGCCCTACTGGGTCCTAGAAACCTAGCCTCTGAGTCCCTCAGTTGCCTGAACTAACTTCCAGCAGTTCCCGACCCAAGTGTTCCATACTGCCTAAGCCCCTCTAAAGGCCAGAGCAAGCCTTTGGAAAACTATGGTCACTGGGGTCTCTCCCGACCTGCAAACATTTGAATGTGCATCTAAAAAAATTGACATCTTGTTTATTGCAGTGTTATCACCACTTCTTGGTTTCATACTTTAGATATATTGCATAACCATTCCATTCAGCTGAATATATGGCATTAGGCCGTAAGGAACACAATTAAAAAGTAATTGTTTTATTTTATTTGTACTAAAACCCTCTGGAGAATTGGATAAGTGCCTCACCTTCCTGAACTTGTTAGCACAGAACAATACAAGAAACAAAAATTAACTACATTAAAATAGTGCTAATTAATAGTCATCACAAACAATTAGACCTGCTCAGATCTGGCCTAGCACAGTTTCCATCAATAAATTTCAAGAAGTGATATTTGCAAGATTTATTCCATCTATAACTCTGGTTGTTCCTAATACTAAGATAATGGAATATTTGATGTGGCAGGACAGTGCCATAGGACTGCAGTGAGAACTGTTGCAGATCTAATTTATAAAGAGAAAATGTTATTTGGCAGTAGTCTGACATTTTAAACAATAGTCTCAGCTCCAATTCTCCCTTTTAAAGAGTTGATATTTTGTGTGGGAATATGCTTCAGGGTCTGCAAAGTTTGAATTTGCATTTTGCAAACAGAAAAGGAAGTGAGCATGGAAGGATCCCAGTAAAGGAAACAGCTGTGCACTGATGGTACAATCTTCTATCTTATTCCAGTTCTGCGCAGGCACCTCTAGTCTCTCCCTCTGTATAGAGGAGGCATGACTCACACAAAGTAACAGGAGTTTCAGAACGTTGTCTGCTTTAGCATATCCTTTTCATGGCCTGCAAAAGGAGTCATTTTTTTCCCAAACTTTTATGGTTTGCAAAGGGGACGTGAGTTGGTAGTTGTCAAAAATTTAGCTAATTGTGAGGTGGAAGCAGCAAGAATGATTGTGGAAGAACAGACTGGCCAGACATTTCGTCAGACATTGAACTTGACCCATACGAGTCTGTCCATCTTTCCTAAATGTTACTCCTCTGTTGTCACTTCCCAGCTGTTGGCAGCAAAAGACAATGCAGCAAAGCTTTTAAAAAAATCAGTCTGCTACAAGTGTAAGGCCACCTCTTCCAAGCGCTTTTACACTTGGATGGCTTTTACTAATCTTTAAACCATTTTAACAATAAAAGCATCTTGCAGAGAAGTGCAGAATCCCTGCATGCTTTCTTCTTAAAAATACAGTCACATGTTACGCTGGTTTGACTTCTTTTGGATCAGCTGACATCTGTCAAAAAACAAATACATTTTGGCTGCTATGGCCAATAGTCAGTTTGCAGTGTGGCTCAGAAGAAATGCAGGTACCAAAAAGGAAACTTCTGCTGCAACATTATGTGGCAAATTTTTCAAACATTCTGATGCCCACACTCCTCTGTTCCCCTGGCATGTAGGGTTCAAGTACTTGCATTGCAACTACCCCCCTGGGTTTCATTTAAAAATGTTAAGAGACCAAAAGTCAGTTCTAAAAGTGAACATTGGAAAAATATGCTCCCTGAAAGTCTCCCAGTAATAAAAAAATAGAATTAAAATTGGCAAAATATAAGGCTTTCAGTGCAGTCAAAGTTCGCCATGCTGGATGCCACACTTTTTACTCTGAGAAGAAAGCCTAAGAAACACCCATTTGGAAGACAGCTAAATCTCCAAAGATTTCATTCATAACCTACTGCACAATGAAAATGTGATATAGAAGGTGCAATGCATTTGATTTCATAATATTTATTTTTTCCCCCAAACAATCTACTATGTATTTAATGAGGACAATCTTCCTGTTACTATCAAAGAATGAATGGATGGATTTGAATATCACTTCCATACAGCTTAAAATTCATTAAAGATCAAGCAGGAGTACAGCTCTTCTTAAAGAAAAATATTTATTATGCTAATTCAAGGAAGACTTTGTATTACTGCCATATGAGAGCCGTCTACAAATGATACAGATCCCAAAGTGCATCTTGAATGAATTATATAACAGCAGGAAGAACCATTAAATGGAACAACAAAACAAAGGCAGCTAGTCATGGGCTTAAAGCTAAATGTAATTTTAATTGTTTTGCTGAATTGGGTTCTAAGGTCTACTGCACAGTCTTCACCTGAAGCACAGACAGAATTTCTATTTCAAATATTCATCAGCCTTATTTAAATTAAATCTTTAGTATTCCAAAAGCTTTCAGGAATGACTCACATCTCAAGTAAAATATTCTGATGAAAATTGAAGATAATGGTCTCATGCCATTAATGACATTAAAATGGCAGCATACAGATGCCTTGTACAGCTGAACCAAAAATATCTACTGTAAAGGGAGTTGGAGAAGAGATGAGATAATGTGAGAGAAGTCAAAGAAAAAAATATTAATTTCATTTTTCCAAAAAACAGTTAATGCCTCAACATACTAATGTTTGTTAATTTTATTTATTTTTCAACTAGTGTCCTACAGGGTAATGTTACACATGATCTTTGCGTCTTACTGGAAGTTACAGGCAGCCAAATGCAGATCTCTAAAACTACAGAGTTGTGGTTTAAGTTAGGTTCAGAAGAAAACTAGTAACTGGAATTTCAAAGTTGAAGACATTCTTTTTAACTGTCACAGTTTTTTCATAGCTTTATCTTTTCACAAATCATTGATTTATGTGACATTAATACAGTTGTTCTTATTACAACAAAAAATGAGAAATTCAACAAAAAGTTCGGGAATAAACAAATTTTTGCTATACATCAATAAAATTTTGCATTTGGAGAATATTTTATATTACTAACAATATTGTAATAATTATTGGCATTAAATGCCTGTGATTAATTAAACTAAGACAATATATATCATCTGCCACTACATACTGTGCCCACAAAACACTGACTTCAGAGTGAAGAGAAAAAGTGATAGATGTGTAGATTATAGATGTAGAAAAAACACAGCACTAAAAAGAAAGATGGACTTTGTTGAGCTATATTTTAACTTTTTATGAAATGCTATTTTCTACTTTTCCCTTTCTTGTTTAAAGGAGCACTGTCAACATAAAGCTGAAAAATATATTTCCTTACCTCAGTTACTATAACAACAATGTATACTATTAAATAGAACAACAATATGAGAAACATCTTTTTACCTATCCTTACGTTTGCAGCTGGGGGCAGAGCAAGAGGAAACATGGTTTAGTAGGCATGGTGGTGTTGGGTTGACAGCTGGACTTGATGATCTTAAAGGTCTTTTCCAACCTAAAGGATTCTATGATTCTATGAAAGGGGGTCATTTCAGCTCCTTCTGGGTTAAGTAAAATAATTTTTTATGTGCTGGGACCGAGTCAAGAAACCAAGGAAGTAGAGTCTAATCTGATGCAGTGCCAAACACCCTCAAATACCATTAAAGTCTGAGGACAAAATCCTAGCTATGTGGAAGCAAATGGAAAAAAAATCACCTGGGCAGGAAATTACCCATCATTATTGTTTATTTACACAGTGCCACGGATAATGTTGGAGCCATGATTAGGGGAGTGGATCTTCTCAAAAGGATACAGCAATACAGGCTGCTGGGAGACTCCACAAACATTCACTCCTGCAAGAATTCTTAAAAGTTTGAGTTTTCTGTCTTCTGGCACATGTCTTGCCTTCATTTGGAGAATGCAAGTTCAAAATCACAATTAATTATCTTTTCACTCCAAAAAGATACTAATGGCCATAAGATATCTTGAGAGGGTTTATTTTACCAATGAAGAAAAGCCAGCTGAAATGCAAATAATGTTATGATAACAGTAAAGATATAGCTGCAGTAAGGCTTCAGCAGTAAGTAGATAGTGATATGGACTATCAGTGTTGTGATGTTGGCAAGGAAAACTCTAATAAATTTAGATTTATTTCTAAATTAGTGCATCTTTAGCAAGATAGAAGTCCTTTTTTTTCTGTTACTGAGAGTGGAGAACCCAAGAGAGGCCATTCATAGCCATCTAAGAGCCAACCAGTCATATCACGGTATAACCGAGTCTGGGAAAAATATAACTTCTTACAAGACTTCTTAAATAAAAGAGCAACATACAAGGTTAGCATAAATAAAGGAATTACACTGATGCCAGCTGGCCACCGTTACATTATGTAGCATGCATGCTCCTCTTCCTTCCCTCTCCCCCAGTAAATCAGCATCTGGGCTTAAATGACTTAGCTGCATCAACAGTAAGAGGGGACAAGGCTTTTTGACACAGGAAGATTCTGTCTTGTTATCTTAATAATTACCAATATCTTGTTAAAAAGTCCTACAAAACTGAAATATTCTGTATGTTGTATTTGCATTTCATAACATACTTCTTTGTATTGTCAGCTGAAGACATCTAAAAAAGTTTATCAGCACTCTGAATAGAAGTCTGTTGGAAGTTCTTTTGTCAATATCTAAGATATCCTTGAACAAAAAAGTGTATTAAAATTTATTTGCTATTCTGACACATTATAGGCCTTGCATTACCAAGGGGTCAACAGAAGAGGTCTTGGAGACTACAGACCAGAGATCCAAACAGGTGTCTTCTATTTATGCCTTGAGAAAACAAAGTACACATAAAATCTCAATTGCCTGAATCTGTGCTTCATATTAGCATATACTAGAGCAGGGGAGAGAGAGAAACATTTCAAGCACTCATTTAGCAACTATCTCAGCAATCCTACAAAAAAAAAGGTGAGGTTTTTTTCACATACCATTTTATTTAAAAAAAAATACACAGTTGCTACTGGAGAAATATAATGGGAGAGGTAAAACTACACTGACAGAGGGCCTAACATAGTCCTTTGTTCCAAATTACCCTCAAGAAGAGCCTCCTATCTCTAACAGTTCAATGAAAACTGCCTCCTAATTTAGCTAAGGTAGGAGCTGATAGTTAAAGAATGAGAATACCGGCCTCTGATTTTTTTCTTTTGCATACATGCACAGATGCATGTGGAAATGGCCGTGATATTTTGAGTGAAGACTGTGTTCTCATATCACTTCTAAATGGATGGTGATCAGGGATTCTGGAGAGAGCCAGAAACAGTGAATCAACAGAGCTGTGGGATGGTAAAAATCCAGCACTTGAACCATCCCAGCTTGTGACGCATCTGATCAAGCAGTAGTAGATGAGCCTAAGGCATTTTCTAGGGACAGCTGACATGCTGAGGAAAGTAGTCAGGTTCAAGGCTAGTCTGAGGATTATTAACCCACAACCATTTATTTGCCCCAGGAAATGCCCAGGGCCCAGAATGCTCTCACGATCCTTTTGCTCTTTATGACACCTTGAAAATTTCTAAATTAATTTTTTAAGTATTTGCAAGACTCTATGACTTAAATATTTTCTCACAACTGCATTTTTTCAATACTGAGAAAAAAACAGCTTTAGCTTTTTGAAGATTTAGCTTTATTGCCAGATAAAAAGACATGTTTTCTTACTTTAAACACTAAGATTGATTCTGAAGCAACAGTAAGTGGTTTGTTTTGTTGTATTTTGTTTCCAGATGCAGCTAGCAAAAGTTCTGGTTACGGTCAGTGAGGGGATAGATGGTGAAAGAGTGTCAGAATACACACACATGCAGCTTTGATTGCACGTGATGCACTTTCAAATTTGCTTAATCTGAGTAGACTGAGATTGGACATTCCATTAAAACCATAGTTCAAAGACATTCTCTTTGCAATTCTTTTGTTTGATATCCCTGCAGGTATACTAGAAAAAAGACACAGGAAGCTACACGCAACTCAGCCGTTGTCTTCTATCATCTACTTGCTGTTTACATTTTATGTCTAAAACAAACACAGGTGATATGTGTCTTATGAAATGTGATCATGCTTCCTTCTGGTTGTACCTATGCTTTCAAGGGAATTAATGGCCATTATGACAAGCAGCCCATCACATTTTGTGTTTAAGAATTTACACATAGTGTCAGACTTATAATTACGTTTGGTGTAGACCACAAGTAAGCATTTTCATTATTTCTAAAGCTGCCGAAGCAGATTGGCTATGCAAAGCTTCTTTTTTATTCCTGCATGTTATTGCTTGGCCATCATTTGCACTAAATATGCCTTTTGCTTCATTTTAATACAGCCTTTTGTAGAAGGTCATTTTTTAGGTAATCACTTGTCTATGGAAAAGCCTAATTATACCATGTTTTTCAGAAAGAGGAAATGGTACTACTACCTTTGAATACTGAATGGGCTGAAAACTAGTCTGCAGATGAGGAATACGAAAATTTTGAAAGGCTTTACTTATTGCCAGTTAAGGGAAAATAGCTAAATGCACCTATACGTTCGGGGTTAAAATAGACAAATACTCTGATGTACGGAGGATGAAAAAGCATACAGTTTGCAGCTTTTTCAACTTTAATACTAAAGTAATGCGTAAAATTATTTATGACTACGGCAATACCCCTTTCTGTATGGAATACTAATGCCCCCTAATGGTCTTTCACGAGAATTGCCTAGATTTTTGTGTTGGACGAAAGCTGCTCAGTACTCATTTTCTGTTCCATTCCAAAGAAAGGAAAATTACTTAGCCACAACCGAGTTTTTCTATGGTTCACACCCATCAAACAGGTATCTGCAGAAAAGGAGCTTTTGTCCAGGTTTTTATCTCCAAGACACGTTCTGCAAGTGTTCTTTGCTTTCCAAATTCATAGCTGCCATGGGAATTACTGACTACAAAGAACTCATGCACTGATAATCTTTCTTTAAACCCTTGTCAATATTTGAAAGGAAAAGCATTCAGATTTTCATGAAAAAATGACATGGAAACAAGCAGCAGGACAGTAACAAACAGAGAGTTGTTTATAACTAATGGTGTCATGAAGATTTTTTTATGACAACTGGTCTTGAACTGCCTTAGCCCAAGAGGCCACCACTATCAGTTTATGTGGCATTTGCCTTGATTTGTCCACATATGCTGAAAAATCATACAACTCTCTTGTTGCTGCATCTAATCTTTTGCTTGAGAGATAGTTTAATGAAAAATAAATTTTAAAAGACTTGCTATCCTGGCTTCCCAAGGAAATGAAGTGCACACAACCACATAGTTTGCTAGTCCTCGGACCTTTTTCTCCCAGAGACCTTGGAAGCTGCTGATCAGTTTTCAAATTGACACGGGGACAGAGAGCTCAAGATCTCAAGTTTCTCCAAAGATAGTATTTAGGTAGCAGAGAGTAAGCTCCCAAAGAAAGACAGATACGGCCTACCTCTTCACACACTCAAAGACATAGGAATCAGATGGTAAATAGGCAGCTGTGGCGGCCCAGTGCCACTGAGACAGACATTTTGCCCAGCCAAAGGGAAGCTGGCAATACTATGGCCCAGGGAGCAGAGCAGGACACAAATCACAGAAAAATAGGAAGCCATGCTTCTCTAGTTCCACATCTCATAAAAAAATGTACTTTAAGATTACTGCCAATTGCCTAGTAAAAACTGCCATGTGACCATCTAGACATGAATCTTCTGTGTCAACTTCTGCTTACGGCCAAAACTATCTCCCCCCCCAACATGATCATCACTTCTTCTCTTCCAGGAAGAGCCATGCTCTCTGATCTGGCAACTGAGCTGCCCATGTGAGTTCTTCCTATGATTTCTCATGTGAAATCTAGTTCAAACATTTTACAATAGTAGGTGTTTGCTGATTTTGCTCAGTTTGTTTGGATTAAACTCAGTCCAACAGGAACAAAGCCCAGTATGTTCTTGCTGGACATGTTCTGAAACACTGAAGTCAGCCATCATGTCTATCTGAGGCACCATGAGAGCAGTATGTTAACTGGACCCCATCTAAGAGGAACGCTAAATGACGCCAAACATGCCAGAGCCTTGCTGACTGCTGACACTGATATGGGAAATGAGGTGCTGCAGGTCCATGCAATATCAGCTGAGGAGCACCTTTAGAGAAGAGAGGAGGCACCAAAATGTTTCACTGTGGGGTTCTATGTTTCACTGTGTGGTTCTGATGCTATGCAATGCAGGCTAAGGATACACAACACCATTAAGTGTTCATAGACCTTTTTGAACCATATGCACAATCATATGTCTCCAATAACTGACCTAATCAGGAATTTCCATAGTCCACTGCAGTGCACAGACGTATCCAATGGCAGAACCCTCACTGGCAGTAATACAAACAATTAGGCCCATGGTCTGCAAAGCACGTCATGATATACAGCACTATATAACAACAAATGAGAACTTTACCACAAACTGATTCCAAATATCATCCCACAGATTTGACCAAGAACAGAAATAAGCCAGGAACCGAGCTTGGAAATAATTATTAACAATCAGATCTGCCTCTATCCAGGTACCATTTACAGCAGAATACCATGAAAAAACAGACAAAGACCCAGAGAGCTACACAGTTGAATTTTCTGTAAAGATATTATTATGTGAATCTTTAAATGTGCCACTCCATTAGAAACAAATGTCTCTTTTAGGAAGTAAGAATATTTTTCTGTAATATGAAAGAGATAACATACACAAATAATGGAAGAGAGTCTTACAAATTACAGGGACTGGATATGTATGAATATATCTGTCTCTTTAAGAAGATTTCTTTCTGCAAAAAGAAGGTAACCTGGCAGAGGAGGCATACATCTACAGTGCTCAAAATGCCCTTTACAGGAACACATTTCTTTAGATAATTCTTTTTCTATGTAAAAGCCTAATTACTCAGTGGTTATTAGACAAGGAAAATGGAGTTCCATTTAAATTTAGAATTGGAATCCAAGCCAAACTCCAGGGGAGGAAAAGAAACATTTTACAGATGGAGACTTGCAATCTAACTGCAGTTAGGTAATATAAATGTCCCAAAAGAGGAGAGGAAAGCACGACATTATGATTAAAGTCACCCAAATGAGAATTAAGAAATCTGAGTCTGTCTTCAGACAAGAGACAGATTTGTCACAGTTGTGGAGAGACATTACATAGCTACATGAGAAAGAAGTATTCTTAAACTAACATACACCTATTTTGGTATGACAAACACCTAATACAAAGGGATTTTTTTCACAAAAGCTAGGCATTCAGAATGTCATAAAAATGAAGTTTCTAGCAATAGAGCTACCACTAATATTAACATAACCAGACAATTCTGGCAGTCAAAGTCAAGTAAGGTGGTTATGTATAAGTTGGTAAATAAACCTTGTGGATAACCCTTTCAAAAACTCTAACCCATTTTTAAGCCAGAGACTTATTTCCAGAAGTGGCTTAAAGTCAACTTTTTCAAAGTTAAGTGATCAGTGTTGCAGATGAATGCCTGATAGGAATTTTATGCTGGATAAACAGGATAGATGCTTACTTCCCACTGATTTCAACATACCTGCTTTTCTATGCTTAGAGGTCTCCGTTTCAGTGACATTAATCAGATTCTAGCCTCTATAAACATGCCTAGTACTTTCTGAAAACAGGATAGTCTGGCATTTTTGACCCTTCTATTTCACTTCTTGGATAGGCTGTCTTCTCTCTCATATGTCATGTAGTTCACCCCCACTGATGCTACTCTACTGCAGAACTATATATAATTTTTGTGATCTACTTTCTCTCTGCCTCTATCTTTTATTTCATCATTTCTTCCTTTTCTTCCTACCCCTTGTCAATTGCTGTTGGTCACAGACAAATACGCCCTGGTAGGGATTATTCTAATTTTGACTACATTAGTTTGCTGCTTCTGTCAGCACTGTCTAATTCTGTCAATTTTCTATAGAGAGAATCAGAGTGAAAGTCTCTGGAAGATAATCCGGATGCAATGTACCATTGTTTAATCTAAAAGACCAAAATGTCAAGGACTATCTTGACATTCTTGTCTTCATATGAGTACCAGATCTGCCTTTTCTGCCATCTCACCCTATTTTCCCTGTTTAGCCCACAGCATTGATAGATGAAGGAATTTTAGACAGGATGGCACAACTGGGATGAAAATTAATTCAAGGTTCCTGCTACCTGTGCTATTCAAGGGCAAGGGAGGGAAGGCTGAGGAGAAGGTGTGAACTCTACGTTCTTTCTAAATACCAGGTTAAATATGCCTCCTTTTGCAAAAGAATAAATTTCTCTGCAAATTCTTACTCTATACTTTGACAACTGAAGTTGCATTTCTGGCTGCCTTGCACAATACAGCAGAGAATGTTAAGAGTCTCAGACAAGCAAGGAGAATTACAGAGTCACTCAAGAGGTCTGAATACATTGCTTGATGTCTGAATACATTGCTTGGAAAGTATATGGCAATATTTCTTGACATAAATACCATTAGTTTTCTACTTTAACATTTTCAATAGCAATGCTCGCATATTATTACTAATAATCCACAGAAATGGATTCTTCTGTGAAGCAGAGAACTATTTTTAGTACTTTATTAAATAGAAGATACCATGTTTAAAAAGTATCTCAAGAAATGTATCATGAACTGTTTAAATAGGTAAGTTTTCAACACAAGGAGGTGCTGTTGAGACTCAAATCTTTGGGACAGATCCAGTCATTCATAAATACACAGACTGACAGATTTGCACAAAATTTCTGAGGTGAGCGCTATTGCCCAC